>NDGM011051523.1:0-12187 GCA_002564305.1 Octomys mimax | reverse complement strand
ATATATATATATATATATATATATATATATATATATATTCTGCTCATGGTTCCTTGAAGAAATTGACAGTGCGGCCCTTCATATTTCTAGGCCCCCATGCTTTTTAAGTGTCTGTGCATGCGAACACAACTTTCGTCATTTGAAAATCTTTCAGCCCAGACCAGATATGTTTGTCATCCAGAATATCTGTCGCCACTGTTGTGAGTACCATTTCCAGTCTATCACCTTAACCTGCTAAGTCATTAGCTAATCTTCTTTCCTTATGTGTCCTTCTCTTGCTTGGTCTCCACAACAGATATATCTATATGTTTGAACAGTTTCTATTTAGACAAATGCACTCCTTTCATACTGCTCATACCTCTAAAGAACACCATAGCAGACAGGTTGGTAGGAACAAGAACTTCCCACCATTGGCTTATAAAAGATTTTGCATCTAATAGTCTCACCATTTTAAAGTCATAATTTCAGACCCTGACACAGATAACTATAGCTCACAGCTCTAATCATTAAATTACTTTGTTCCTGAACTAGTTGAGCCTTTAGTCCAGAAGAAAAACATTTTATTAAGCTTTATTAAAACAGCTGCCTACAGGGATAGTGTAAGGTGTTGGCTAAGCTAAGTAAAATGAAATTACAGTATAGGCTTGGAGAAAAAAAAAAAGGTTGTCCAAATAGCTCAGTGGGTTAAAGCACCTACAAGCAGGTGTAGGGGCTGGGGGTTTGATCCCTGTGCCTGCTGTGCCAGTGCCGCTCCCAGGGAGCACTGGGACAGCAATTGAGTTTGGACATGGTGGCGCATACCTGTAATCCCAGCTTTTTGGAGGCTGTAAACAGGCAGATCACTATGAATCCAATTTTGTAGTGAGACCCTGAACACCCTGTAGACCCTTCCTTCCCTAATATACAAAAAAGAAAAAGAAAGAAGAAGAATTAAAGACTTCCCTGGGAAGTCTTCTGCAGGACCAGGAAGATCTTAGGAGCATGTTCATTCAAATCTATATTAAATTCTCCCTTTTCCTGCATATTTGTGTGTTTTCCTTTTCTTCTTTGGACATTTCACTCACATAGTATTTTGTCTCCTGCCTAGGCCTTCTGTATTTCTCTTCGAAAATTGAAAGCTTCCCACCATATGGCAGTGAAATTGAACTCCACCGTGGTTGTTATCTTCAAATTTATACACCCCACTCACCACAACAGTGCCCATTAATTAAGAAAACAAGTATCACGATGCATTTCTTTTTTGAATTTGAATGCCTATCTCTTTTAACAATTTTAAATAGCATTTGCATTTCATCTCTGAATCACACCCTCAATGCCTTTCAATGTATTTTTCCAACATCATTCCTCTGCATACTAAACACACTGGTGAATCACATCTTTTCTACCTCTTTAATGTATATGCAAGAGAGAATGCTGAACTCTTTTCATCATTCCAACAAAAATTCTTGTTTCGCCATCTTATTTTTGCTCTCTATTTCTCATGAATGTGTTGGCCTATAGAAAACTTCATTCACTTTAGAGCTTTTTAAAGAATTGAGAAGAAAATATTGTTTCCTTATTGCTATCACAATGGCATTATTTACTGATCATAGGTTAAAAGAAAAATTTTTGTCTTTCCTCTGTATGTCCTATCTTCCATAGGCCTAGATAGTCCCCCACAGATTAAAGATCCAGAACTTGGTGACAAATATAAAGTTTACCATGTATATTCAGCTCTGCACTGTTTCTAAATTCTAAGGTAGAATCTGGTTTCTCATTTATTAATCTCTAGCAAGGATTTATTCTAGAAATTATAACTGCTGCACATTAACAGTAGAAAAGTCACCTTAGAATTAATTTTTACCATATTTGGGATATTTTCCAAATCTTATAGGAAAAGAAAACTATATCCTATTAAAATGATATAAATCATTAAGCACTTAAATGTTTAAAATGCCATTTTTGTGTGCTGGCCTTCATTAATCAATGCCCTTTGTCACTTGAAAAATATGCGTTTTCTAATTCTTGACTTAGAATTCAATTTGATTATTAAATGACATTATCAATGACCCCTAATTAAAAACACAGATTCTTAAAATTCAACCTAGTATTTTATTTCCTTGCCAGGAATAACTATGAGCTCCATGATTTAGCCACGCTTCTTTTATGTTCTTTATCAAAACATATGCCCCAGTTTATTGAACATGATTTAGAGTTATGTAGCTTTTACAATTTTACATCATTTGATCACTATCGGTAATGAAATGTACTGTAACTTAAATCAGGAGACAGCCATTAATCTCTAAATAATGATCACTGACATTTAATAAAATACATTACATGAAAAGCATGGCTTAACTCTACTTGTAGTATTCCCTATCACATCTGTTCTTCTGTATCCATTCTTTTATAAATTAAAAAAGACAATCTACTTGGGGAGGTACACATCTAAGCCAATAAGAATAGGAAGACAATTGCTATCCTACTATTATAAATCATGATTTATAAATTTAATATGAGGAAGACTATTTTAATTACATATTACCTGCATGCAACTCTTAATAATAAGGTGCTTTCTTCATGAGAAAACTGAATCATGCCATAACACTCAAAATTTTATTATGCATTTTGAGTCACATGTTCAAAGATAAATTAATCATAGCTCTTAATCTTGGCTTTACTTCCTCAACTCTCCACATAGGCTCTTTTCTTCTGTGTTCTTTCTGGGCACTTTAAAGTATTCCTGAGCTGCTCTTTCCTTGACTTCTCTTTTGAACCATCTTAATGTTTGGGCAGCATTTATATCTATATCTTTTTGTCTCTTGTATTTAAAACTTTTAGGTATTTACTTCCACTTTCCACCTTTTGACATAAATCATTAATTCATGCATTTTGACTATTGTGATTTTTTTGTAACTGGTCTCTCTACCACCAACTACCCTCCAAGTCAATCCACCTACATTTTGTCAGAGCCTGCATGCACAGCCAATGGGGTCTTGTGAGGGGATAGTGGGAGACTAAAAGGAAATAGGATACTTAGAAAAAAAATTGGACCAGGTGGGATTTTCCCCTCTGATGGAAAGACTAAACACAGTTTGTGTCTTTAGTTATACACAGTGAAGAGGGGGAAAGCATGCCATAGGGCTGCAAGTGCAAGTTCTCAGTGTTTTGCTGAAAACACTCAAAGTGAAACATTCTCAGACCTATGTGTGCTGTAGCTGACAGGGAGGAATCCCAAGGCCAGGCACCTGCTGAACTGGCTTTGCTCTAGTCCCAGCAACTTGTTCACATGGCTCGCCTCAGGCACTCTATTTCTCCGGGGCTGGCCTTGCTCTATCTTCGAATGTGAGGTTGATTTCCTGCTCAATTGCTCCTCACAGCATCTCGCAAATTTATCTTCTTCACATAAATTTCACATTGTTCCTTTTCTGTTTCCAAATCTCCACATTTCCTCAGTGCTTAAAAACAAATTACACCACTAATTTAGTACCCAAGGCTGTATGCAGTGCAATGATGGCAAATCTTTTAGAGCTTTCAATGATACAAGCAGCCTGCTGTGGTATGCATGCCGTGAGTTTGCCACCTCCATTCCATATCACCTGAGCACAAAACTTCTTCACTCTGTCCAAGATGTTAGTTATAGTGACAGTGGCTACATCTTTATTTTTCTTCATTTCTGCCTTTTTTATCGGCTATAAATGTATATTCTCCATTCTTTACCTTTGGAAGGACTGTATGATGGTACAGTCAACTGTGGAAATTAGCATGGAGATTTCTCAAAAGCTCGGATTAGAGGTCCCATTCAACCCAGTTGTTCCCCTCCTGGATATTTTTCTAGAACTGAAAACATCATGCCACAGAAATATATGTGCACTCATGTTTATAGCAGCACAATTTATCATATCTAAATCTTGAAAATAACCCAAATACCCATCAACTGAGAAATGGTTTAAAAAGATATGGCATTTTTACACAATGGAGCATCATTCATCTATAAAAATAGGTAGATCTGAGACTTTTATAGATGAACGGATGCAACCAGAGACCATACTCATAAGTGAAATAAGTCAGACCTACATGTGCAAACACCATATTGTCTCATGAGTTTAAGAACCTCAAAGAGTAAATAAAATCTGAAGGTTAAAATAGATACTGTGAAACAGAAAGAATCTGTTTAAAAGTAAGAAACAACTGGGATGATGGTAAGGAGAAAAGAATGAAAAAAGAGAGGAAAAAGAAATATGTATGCATATACATAGGAGTTTGAGTAATTCTATTCTGATTTCTGCTGATCTATTGAAAGCAGCAGTTCATATTAAATTTTTTCTCTTTTTAATTTATTTAACCAATTTTTCATGCTTATATCTTGTAATCTGTATAACCAATTTGAAGACAACTATATACATAACAATCATTGCTGAATTCCTATCATTTTGTTTAGTTGATTCTACTTTTATGTACTTTAGAAGTCTCTCTTAATTTTTTGACATTTTTTGTTTATTAGTACATTTTTTAGTCCATAATGTTTACAATGCTTGTGGTCTCTTCTTAACTTTTTTATGTATTTAATGCAGGGTCTCAATACACAGGTCAAACTCTGATTCTCCTATTTTCAGCTTCCCGAGGGCTGGGATTACAGGTGCATGCCACCACATCCAGTCTCAATTGCCATCTCAGCCCAGTCCCTGTGTCCACCTAAGTAGGCGCTTTAATCCACTGAGCTATCTGGCTGGACCTTTCATTTCATAACTTTTGAGAGGTTTTGTGTTCATCTTCTAAATGAAACATTGTGACTACTTTTTCCAGTCCTCATTTCAGATTTAAAGACTTAACAGTTGCAGATATCATCATGTTTTTCTCTGCATCTTACACAGAACAGTGAATATAGGTAATAGTTTAATAATTGCATGTACTAAGTTGCATGAAGCAATAGCCTGAATGCAGACCAGAAGTCAAAAAATCTATTTCCTATCTTTGTAAATCAGTGTGGCCATGTTCATTGGTTTATGCAGCTCTTTTGTACTAAGGCAGTAAGTTTGAGCAAGTTACAAAGAGTGTGGCCCACAATGCCTGATGGATTAATTATCTATTCCTTCAAGGAAAAAAAAAAGATTGCTAATTTCTGATAAAATAAAGTGAAGGTGGGGGAAAGTAGACATTCTGGGCATACCTGAGGCGATTCTGAAGAGGGCTGACCCGAGTGCTCGTTCCTGTTTCTGGTACAGCCTCCCTTTCTTGCCCACACCCCCCAACTCTATATGATGATGGTGATGCTTGGCTGAGCTCTCCTAAGCTGGGTTTTCATGAAATGTCTCTCAGGAGCACATCTCTCTAAAAGCCTACCATCAAGACGCATTATCTATGCTTCTGTGATTAGCATGCAGGCGTCTTTGACACTCATGTATGTCTACCGAGAGACACAGTCAGCAGTCAATGAAAGCACATGATAAGAAGGGTGAAGGAAATGTAAACAATGATGCAAATGTCCTAACAAACCATCAGAAACTATTTAAGAAGGAAAATTCCACTCCATATGCCACAAGAGTACTTCTAGCTGACTCATTTTGTCAAAATCGGGGATTTGGGTGATTTCAAAACTTAAAAAAATGTCTGCTGTAAAGAATTTAAAATAGTACTTTTTACATAGGAACTGAAATAATTATTGCCATGCTTTTGTATTCATAGTTCCTTGAGTATATCGCAGTGAGTGCGTATACATATTTATACAACTATCTAGTTAAGAATTCTCATTTTCAAGTCTAAAAATTCATAGGCTTACATATATCCCAATTTAAATTCTGAGCAAAAATGGCATATATTCTTTTGGATTGCCCAAGCTACATATAGCTCATGTATTTATTCAGTGAATTTTTCTTAGGAGATACAATGCTCCAGACATGATAGAAATAGTACAGTAGAGTAAAAAGAGCACCAGATTTCTTATAGTCAGACTGAGTTTGAACCTACTGTCCCAAGCGGAGGAATTACAGATAATTTATTGAATATTTTGGGAGAAAATTTTCTTCTTTAAAATAATGTGCAATATAATAATTTCCTCTGACGGGGTTGTTATAAGAATTATGTGTGGTAACCGTTTTAGTCTGTCTGGTACTTCATGCTGCACTTTCTACTGGGACAAACCCTGAGTCCTGACCAGAGTGCAAGCTCTGCATCAATACTGACCAGCTGTGCTGACTCCACTCCATGACCTGGTACATTTGAGAGTTGCTTATTTCTTCCAGTTCAAAACAATTAGGGTCCATCACATAATTTTTAGACCACAGCTGAAATGAACACCGCTTTGCCTATCACATCATGAAACTTGGAGACAACGAATCTAGACAGACTGGTGAAAATATCCCCAAAAGAGAAAGCCTGTGTGTTTTACAAAAGAACAAAGGTACTGTAAAAACAGCTGGGGAGAGACTGAGATTCCCATTTCCAGCTTGTGGGTCACCAGAGTAATTTGGATCCCAGTCTTTCCAATCTACTCCCTTGCTGCTCAAGCTGGTTTAGTTTCCAATATACTATATAATACCAGGAAAATCATGAAGTGGGCACACAACTTATGTGGGTTCCTTTACTCTGCCCATGGGAGTAAAATGGAGAGTTTGTAGTCCCTTCCCTCGAGATATTTGCCATGTAGTGTTGTTCCCATCACCTGAAGCAATATTTACCACATACTAGGTGAACAAATGCACTTGCCAAATGAAAAAAGTGCTTTATTAAATTACTGTAATACTGATGTAATTATTAACATAATAGACTCATAAACACATTTAAGAAAATCAAGAAGAATCTTAACAAGCATTTTGCAATGACTATAGACAAAATTATATAAGCACCTAGTAGGAAATCAATTAAATTATTATTTTACTAGCATAAGAGGAAGTAGCTGCCTCCCAATATTCAAGGAACAAGACATCAACATTCTCCACTCTTCTATATGAAGTTAAAGCAAATCTGGCTATCACAACCTACTTATTAGGTTGCCTGAGGCCTGATGTGGGATATGACTTGGGTTCCTATCCCACTGTGTTATTCACACAAAATACCAGGACTAAGATGCCTCTGAAAATTAGAAGAAAAGGATGCTGGCCTTAGGCCGCCGAGCCACTCCCTGACCTGTGGTCCTGCTGTGCTGTAAGCCACATTCTCCCAGCCATCACCTGCTCCTGGATGTGCTCTCTGGCTTGCTGCACAATGCCTACTCAGCAAGGCCTCTCAGATGTGCTAAGTGCAGTACAGGTTTCTTCAACATAGCGCCCAAGCTACTTTATCAAAGAGCCGGATCTCCTTGAGCCCATGCTGCATACCTTCATGCATTATGCCATGCTGACACACATTGACAGTGCTGTACACACTGTCTCTTTCCCATTCTGACAGACCTTACCAACTTTTCACTCTATCCTCCCCTCCTACCCCGTATTGCTAGGGACTGGACCTGCACCTCACACATGCAGCACTAGACTAGCCTCTACTGCAGAGCCACCTCCCACAGCCCAAGCCCTTTTCATTTTAAATCAGGGTTTCATTAAGTTTCCCAGGCTGTAAATAAACTTGTTGTCCTCCTGCCTCAGCCTCCAGGGAGCTGATGAGCAGCACCCTGCCTAGCCATTTTCCTTTCTTTTGAAAGGAGAATGAGGACTGATTTCCCAAATGTGTTCCAGTGAGACCTTCAGAAAGTGTCTATGATCCTTATCCTCTGGTTAAAGCATGAAGCCAAAATGCTTAAAGGAGCATTTTGTTTCTTTTCATTTTGCATTGCCAATGCACTAGAGATCAAACAAGAAACAAATGCTTTTGACGTCTCTTAAAAACTGCTTTTGTAAATTAGTGTAACCATTTTGCTGCTGGGACGGCGACAGCTGTGATGAGAATGGAAGGAGCTCAGTGGGGCTGGGGAGACAGCTCAATGGCAGAAGCACCCGCCTGGCAAGCACAAGGTCCCCAGGCAGCACATGTCTGTAATCTCAGCACTAGGGAGGCTGAGACAGGAGGATCACTATGAGTCTGAACTGTGTAGCAAGATTTCGTATCAAGAAA
The DNA here is from genome assembly GCA_002564305.1 of Octomys mimax. NCBI lineage: Eukaryota > Metazoa > Chordata > Mammalia > Rodentia > Octodontidae > Octomys > Octomys mimax. The sequence goes on along the minus strand of NDGM011051523.1, from coordinate 4,162 downwards.
ATTAAAATAAAAAATAATAAAATTATAAAAGAGCTCAGAAGGGCTGGGACGCAGCTCAGAGGCAGAGTGTTTCCCCCACTGTGTGTCTGGGCTGGATTCCACCCTTAAGACAGGAAAGAATCTCAGAAAAGCGAAACATGAATGTACATCGAGTCATTTTTTGGTTATATGTTTGGAGGAAAATAGCCATGTGATGCATTTGCCATGGGAGAAACTTTGTTTTTAAATGCTAAAATAATTTTCAGTAAAATAAGAACACTTCTCTTGCTACCTCAAAAAACTGAGACAAATGTGCATGTGTTCCTAACCATCATAAGCTAAACGTTCCCAAGTAGAAAGGAAGAGGACTTGAACTCATCAAAATAAAAGTGACAGAAGCAGAAAATATTTCACAAAGACACCAAGAGACTCTATATGCTCTGCGTTCACCCCTGTTCTGACACAGTTGAGCTTCCGGGTGTCAAACAGCCTTCATGCTTGAGGCTCGGCTGCCTGCCCACCACAGGCCCATCTCTTCCACATGGCAGCTGTGGAAGGAACAGCAGCTGAAACGCTCATCTGGTGAGGAATAGCAGCTGAAACGCTCATCTGGCAAGGCTCCCATTCAGTCCTGAGCCTTGCCCGAGTCTCATAGCATAAGATGAGCTCAGTGCAGTATTCGTGGGCTCCCTGTGACAAAACAGAAGTCGAAGGACTAGAAGACACTGAAAGAGACCACAGCCTTCTCAATCATGGTTTATTAGGATCAAAAGAGGCATTAGCATGACCGAATTAAATGCCTACTTCAAGAGAAATACATTTCTGAGAAAACATTTTCTTCCCTTTTTTCTTTCTTCGGCATAGGAAGAGACATTTTCTTTAGTAGGAAGCACTGACAATTGATTCAGTTAAAAATTATACATCCACATGCAGCATCACAGAATTCTAATTTTTGCCTGCAAAAATTTTCTTTTAAGATAGAAAACAAAAGTCTCTAGATGCATGGAAATTCCCCATATCCACCAAGAGACTTACAATATTCCTTATTCCTTTGACCTAAATGTTGGCTCACAAGGTATTTGCTATACAAGTAAAATAAAAATATTTAATGCATGTGTAATGCACTTCTTAAAATTGCCATAAATTTAAAATGACACACAATCTTAATGTACTATTTCCTATTTCATGAGATGTGATTAATCCTAAGCAATTTTCTGTTCTGTTGATAACATAAATATGAAAATGAATAAGAGATTTAAATGTATTATATAGTTTATACAGAATAGAACTTTATACTACTTACTCTTTAAATTATTATGTAACTTGATTGGTTAATGAAAAGATAGGATCATTGCTCAGTCCTCATTTACAATACCTAATATACTAATAAAATGTATTCATTAGGTATTAATCTTAGCACTTAGAACTCATTTCAAAAGTGGCAATGAATGAAAGAATGATTCCTTTGCATATCTTTATGAAGCTCTTAATATCAGGCAAAATTGCCATGTTTTGCAAAAATTTGCAAGATATTTTTGAAAATTAAAAAAACTTATTTGTAAAAATTATACTAGATTTATTCAGCCTGATATATGATGATCAAAGCAGTATATATTTTGAAGTAATTCTGGAAGGACAACTAACTGTAGTGTCTGAAAGTGAAGCAATTATAATTTTTGAATCTATGGTATGCAAGGAAAATGAGTCTATTAACAAATATCTATGCTGTCCATGCTGTATAATTCAAAGGTTGTATGCATTTTTCATTCAGCCTGAAATGTTGGCTGTAATGCATAAAGTGATAAAACAAGACACGTACCTTCTTGATCCAGTCAGGTACGTGTTTTAGGATTCCACTGAAGATGTTTACTCTCTAGTAAACATGGCCCTCCAGAAATGTTAGTGTGAATGCTGACAAATGTACATTTACTTTGGTTAGTAACGGAAGAGCACTTGCTTGGCTAACATCTCCACAGACTTCTTCCAGTTGCTAAACTTGTCAAGCATTTACACATATACAAGGAAAAGGGAAGAAATACTTTCAAAATATTTGCCTTGCAAATATTATTTGTCATATCTGTTTGACTCAAAAGGTTAAGAATGCCCTTGCATACTATTGCACATTTAAAAAATTATCTATCATTTTAAAATTTGCCTGTAACTAGAAACATACAGTGCTTTTATTCAGTTGTTTTTTTTATTTTTTCTAACCTTAACTGATTAATGTGTGAATGTGCTTTTAAGAAACCTGTTTAGTCATAGAAGGAAATTTCATTTATGTTTTTTAGAGTAAAATGCTTTTTTACCTTAATGAAAGGTATGTTTGTTGAAGATATTTTGTTAAATAACATCAGTCTAGCTTTAGAATTATAATTTAAGTTGTACCTAATAATTTTAATATATGCATAGAGTATATATTATTTTACAGTCTTATTTACAACTGATATTTTTCTGTGTGAGATATAGAAACAAAAGCAAAAAAGTTGGCTAGCCAACTAGCTCAGCAGATTAAAGCTAGGCCAAGAGTTCCATCCCCAGGCCTCCGGGGCACACTGAGACAGGGATTGAAACTGGGCATGGTAGTGTGTGCCTGGAATCTCAGTTCTAGGGAGGCTGTAAACAGGCAGATCACTATAAGTCCCAGCTAGCAGTGAGACCCTGAACACCCTGTAGACTCTTCCTTTCCTAAAATACAAAAAAAAAAAAAAAAAACCTCAGTTTCCTCCCCTAAGGACTCAAATATCTGTATTTTTTAATCTCAACAAATTCTTATGTGCTTACAAGAGCTCTAAGTGGGTGAGTGCAGCAAAGCTGCTTCTGTCTCAGGGACAAAGGAAGGGACCATTGCTGGAGACTAGTCTCAACAGATCACAGCTGACAAGTAGTGGCCTATCCAAACGTTTCATCTTCTGATACAGATGGATGGGTCAACATCACACCCACAGAAGCAGCCATTGTGGAGCATTTGGCTGGCCAAAAATTGCTCTCTAAAAAATCAACAAATGCATTCTGATTGAAGATCTTTAGATTTTCTCCTCCAGCTACCTACACAAGTCAAGAGGGGTAGAGGATAAGATTCACTTGCAAGTATGAAAGTGTCATGAAGGCAGTCACTTTATCTGTTCCCCTATCTGTTCTAATCTCAGCATGTGTAGCAGAAAGTCAAAGGTAATAGGTACTGAAATATTTGAACTAAAGAACATAGAGAAGAAAAGAAATTGGGTATATAATGTCCCAATGACTGTGCTGTATTCACAGGGAATTACTGGCTCTAGTGAGCAAGTTGCAAACAATGTGCTCCATAATCATTGCATAGAGAATATAATCATTGATATTAAATTCACTAGTTCTGGTCATCACAAGTGGTGAGAACTCCTATTGATGCCTACTTATGTGCTCACATCTTCCCAAAAGAAATAATTTGGGGCCTTTTGCCATTCTTACAGTAAGATTTCTAATTATCATTTGTGATGATTTGTGTCTAGAACTCCTCTCCCCAAAGTCTAATGAGATCAGAGAACTTTTTTTCAGAGGTTGAATCTAGAGTTTGTGATTGATTCATAGTGCAAGACTTGGATTAAGGATATAGGGATTAAGGGTGTGTGGCTTCTGGTTGAGTCCACTGATTGTCATGGCACTGCTCTAATCCTGTAGACTGGACATGATGTAAGGCATGGAAGGAGGCTTGACTGCTCTCCCTTGCTTGATTGCTCTTACTATCTTCTGCCCTGTGAATGATTGTCCCTCTATTATGTGCAACCTTACATTGGAGCCGGCCAATTATGGACTGAAACCTCTATAAACTGTGAGCTAAATACAGTTTCCCCTTCTAATCCTGAGCATTGGGTATTTTGTCTCATGAAGGAGAGAAAAGTAACTAAGACTTCATTCATCTCCAGACTCAGCAGTCACCTCATTAGTGTTTCTTCTCTTTAGTCTCATCAAAACATGAAGACTTTGATCTACATGACACTGCTGGGAAAATGATAATCTATATGTATCTAATTTCCTAATCTAATATCAGGGGAAAAGGATGACATAAGCAATAAAATTCTCTTTCTTCTCAAATAAACTATAATTTCCACATGCAGTTTGATGGAGGCCCTTCAGACCTCTGTAATGTGAAGAAAAGCTTGATTTCTTAAGAAAAAAAATTCATACTTAATAGTTTTGTTGTCAGTTG
>NDGM011051493.1:0-11164 GCA_002564305.1 Octomys mimax | reverse complement strand
TAGAAGTCCTCACCCTATGACTTTATGAGGCTTTGGGGGGACAACTAGACACAAACCATAACAAGAAGTACACCTACAAACATAGTCAATTGGACATTTAGAAAGGAACAAAAGCAATTCAGTTAAAAAATACATTTTTCGTTATTATTTTGTTTGTTAAAAAGCTATATTGTTACAACTAAACATAAAAGTAGAAAAATGGATAAAACATGTACTATGTACTTTTAACTTCACTAAAAATACTTTGATTTGATAAAAATGTTCTAGTCTCAGCATCAAAATTACAAATAAAGAAAGAAAATATTTACAACTTGAATTTAATTAATAGTAAAATGTTTTGTTGTATGAAAAACACGTTACTGACTGCCTACGGCTACTGCTGGCCCACAAGGCACAGTGGTTCTTATACAATCTGTAGAAAAAAATAAAAATAATCTAGAACTTAGCTTCTAAAATAAGAAGACTGACTAAAAGAATTGAGGAGAGGCTGGGAATAGCTGGAGACAGTAATTGAGAACTCAAAGACAGGCCATATGGAGCATTTTAATGAGATCAAAAGTTCTAGCATATGTATAATTTAAATCTTGAAAGGAAAGCAGAGAGGGAAAAATACAACACATAATTCAAAGAGTGAAAGATCAATAATTTTCAAAATTTTGTGAGTTTTCAACTCACTCATTTAATATATTTGGAAAACCTCTTGCAGAATTTAAATACAAACAAACCTCATACATCTAAGAGTTAGTCTATTAAATATTAAAGATAGAAGAAAAAAATAAAGCAAAGGGAATAGAAAAAGTTTTACATGGATAAAATTATCAGTAAGACACAAGACACTCCAACTGTTACATGGAAAAGGTGGTACAATATTTGTAATTACCAAGAAAAAATATATTCTGCCACCTTGAAGTTACAACAAAATTAAAACATTCTTCATCAAATACATGCAAATACATTTTGAACACAGAAACTCTCAGACACACAAATGCACACATACATGTGGGGACTGGATGGGGTTGATGTTGGCCTCTCTGTCTGAAACTGCTTGGGAGCTGAAGCATCCTGTGCATAGCTCTCCTCCAGCTGTCCACGTTCTCTGGCCTACTTTGTCTTAGTCCCATAAGTGTGCTCAAGGGCCACACGGTCTCCATATGTATGTGTGTATTTGTGTGTTTGAGAGTTTGTGTGCTGAAGATATATTTGAATCGACTTTATGAAGAATGTTTTAATTTCATTGCAACTTCAAGGTTTTTCTTCCAATTTTACATGCCTATATCGGGCAATCTGCATAACTGGTTGAAAGATGATACTATGTATTACAACAAATACGGTGAAATTTATTTTACTTTGTCATATGAAATTCTGTATCACTTGTATTTTTATGTTTTAAATCTAATTTGTACTCTCTTAAAAAAAGTAAAATAAAAATATCATATGGCCCAGCTATACTATACTGACATATATGACCAAAGGATATAAAGTTTGTATACCAAAGAAATATTACCTGATCTATATTTATTGTGACAATATTAAAAATTGTGAGTGTGTAGAAATGCCTACCTATCTGAAAACAGATAAAGAATATGTTATATACACATAGCAAGATATTACTCTACCTTAAAGAAGAATGAAATCATGTCACTTGTAGTAAAGTAAATGGAACATAAGATTACTGTGTTAAGTGAAATAATTCAAGGCTGAAACAGACAGGTATCACAGACTTTTTCTAAAGTAGGAAAATTAAAAAAGAAAAAGAGTGAATCCTGAAAAGTAGAAGAGGGACTTGCAAGGAATGGAAAGGTAAGACAGAATGGAAAAAAGGCCACCAAGGAGAATTGTCTGAAACAAAGCATAATACTGTGTGTGTGTGTGTGTGTGTGTATGCATGACAATGTCGCAGAGAAATGCTTTAATGTATACAATTTACATGAATTAATAATTACATTTTAAAAACTTAAAATACTGTGGATGAAGGAGTAAAGTCTTGTGAAACTCATAATTCACATAATACTAAATATATTTCAATAACAGAAGTAGAAAATCTGCAATAAAGTTGTATATTCCTTAAATGGTGCTAGAAGAAAGAATGAAATTGGTCTACAGCAGAAGCCCTGTGAAGGAACAGCTCACAGTCTGTTGTTTCAGTCATTGGCAGATTTTTTTTTTAGAAGCTAACTAATAATTGTTTTCAGTGATCCTCACGATTTCAAGACAACCACAAATGTCCTTACAACTTTTTCCCTCCCCCTGGTGGAAGGTTTGCAGGTAGCCAATCAGAGAGAATTGTTCAGTTTTTCTTGTTGCTGATTGGATACTGCCTTATAGCCCACCTCACAAATGCACCAGCATTCCTTCAGTATAGGGATTTCTGTACTGCATGTAGCTTTCTCCAGTGGTTTTTTTTTTTTTTTTCTTGTTAAAGCCCTAAGATCATAAGATTCTGCCAAACACCATGAATTTGTGAGACCTTATTAATACAGTATTTTATTGAATTAAGTTACATAACTATGGAAGACCTAGCATAGAATTTGAACTATAAAAAACAGGCACTTATAGGCATTTTCCTGACCATACCTGAAATTTGTGGTTTTACTAACTTAGCAGGTATTGTACTAATGTGACCCCCTGCACTGTAAAGAAATAAGGACAGTCCAAATAAACACCAAGCAATAATAATGAAATGATTATATTAGCATGAGTCAAAGGAGTCTTCTGACAATATTTCATAATTTTATGTGAATTAATAGAAACATAAAAAATTCAAGTTTAAATTCAACTAATAATCAAATTTCAGAATATATTAATTTTTTAAAGTGAAAGAAGAGAGAAAAGTTTACATACATGAAGATTATTAACACAGCATATAAGTAATTGATGGGAAAGGTCATCCAGAGGGATTTAGAAGACATATTGAAGATTGGAAGATTCTTTTCAACATAGCTTGTATATAGTGTGTATACTATAATTAAAATCAAAGGCATGTGCCTGTAATTCCAGTACTCCAGAAGGCTGAGGCAGGAGGTCTGAAAGTTACTGCTCTACCCGGCAACCTAGCACTGTCCTGTCAAGGAAGAAAGAGAGAAAGGAAAAGAGAGAAGGAGGGGCAAAGGGAGGGGAAGATGGAGGGATGTAGAGAGAGACAAAGATACTCTGAAAACACAAAAAGTGCAAAGTTTCTTAGTTCACTCCTCCCCGAAAACCAATCCTATATAAAGAAGGAAAAAAAGAGAGAACATAATTTTCAAGAAAAAAATGTAGGAATCAGAAATTATGATGATGTCCTAGAGAAAAGGGTTATGTCATGAAACTCAGGCTAAAACTTATATAAATAAATTAATACAGATTTAACATTTTCAGAATCAATAAAGCCAGGAAATAATTTATGTCAGGAGAAAATTTAACATACATTAAAAAGAACAGTTTTTCAGACTCACTGAAGCATATTGTTCATGTTATCTAGAATATGATTGAAATATAATTTGGCATGTAAAGAAGCAGGGAATTGTGGCTGATAATTAAGAAAAAAATTAATTAATAAAAAGACTTCAATGTGACAATAACATTGTAAATTAGCAGATGCAGAAATTAATGGAAATCACACACACCAAGATTTCTCAGGCTTTGGACTCTTTTAATTTTAAATCAGAAAATTGTGGTAGAATGTTTGACTGTTTTGTCTTCACTGTAGGATGAAGACAAAAGATTTCTCAAAGTTTTGGGTTCTTATAATTTTAAATCAGATAACTTTGTGGTAGAATGTTTGAGTGTTTTATCTTCACTGTATGATGCTCTGCATCATTTCTAGCCTATGTCCATCAGATGCTAATATCAACTCCACCACCCAGCTTGCCACAACCCCAAAATGTCCCAGGGATGGCCAGTGCCTACTGTAATTGGAGAAGCACTGCTATCCACTGGAAAACAGTATGATGTGGAGGATGTATAATTAAGTGAAGAAAATAAAAAGCAACCTTTAGAATGATATGAATCACATGGCTATTTCTTTGTAAAAAGAAAAATGCTATATGAAAATGTGTGCATGTGTGCATGTTTTAATATAATGGAATATGAGCATTGTTCACAGGAGATAGTAGACAGAATGTACAAGAGAGAAGATTGCAAGTGACACATACTTGACAATAACTTGCTGCAGTGTTTAATATTGCAAAACAAAATATTTCATTCCCAAAACAGATTCATATAAAAAGAAAATGTTCTAAAATTGAACAATAGAAGTAAATGAATTTGATAACTGTCTTGTTTGCTTTTAATTCATTGCTAGGACAAAACACCAACACCCAAAATGAAGGAAGGAAAATTTTATTTAGCTCACAGTAGTGGAAGTTTCAGTCCATACTCCCCTGGCTCCAAGGCAAATGGTAGCAGTTCATGGCGGCAGAAAACAGCAAATAGCAGAGGAGGGGCAGCGGCTGCAGCGTCCATCATGAGTCTCTCTTCCTTCCACACCTACTACAAAGTCCAGCATTCCACCACTAAGGTAGGAGCTCCTCTGGAAGGGTGCGGCTGCAGACATCAAGGCACTCTGAAGCAGCACACCTGGAAAGTGCTGCAGGGAAGGTCAGAACTCCTCCCAGGAAGTGGGGCACAGAAGCCTTCCTCAACTCCTTTATATACCTTTTTTGTGCTGAGTCACTCTGGGACGGGTCTTCTCCACCCTTTGGTGGTGCCCCTACACCCCAGGGCATGGAATCCACACGCATCCAACCAAGCTTCTAGATCCAGCCAAGCTTCTGACATCTCCAGTTGACACAATGTATCAACCACCACTATATTAGAAAAAAAGAAATATTTCAAGGATTTTATATCATAGCATTTTGATTATATGTTAGAAAAATATAGCTCTGTGCAGATATGGAGCTATAAAAAGCATTCTCTGATTCAGTTGTTCAAGGAATATTTCAGTAAGATGAATGTGATAAATATTATTTAATAACCAATTTGTGTAATTGTACGATAATGGAAATAACAGCATGAGGTATCTGAGGTATGAACTCCTGATTCTAAAGAGTGACAAACAGAAGTAAATCATTAAATTTTGAATCCACATCTTGTTTGACAGCTATATTTCAAAGTAATAACTAACAACTCTTTCTCAAAGATGGCAATTTTTAAATCAAAGAATTCTAGCTAATATAGTGGGGACAATTATACAATTATGAATCAATATCTAGCAACTCCACAAAATATTTCAGGCAATCATGAAACATAAGCGGCAAAGTTGGTGAAGAACTCCAAAGTAAAGAAATCAGCCTGAATCAGCTAAACTGTACCTCATCAAACCTCCAAAGCGAGCTTCTACGTCTGGAGAACACTAGAATAAAAAAGGAGAAATAAACACTTAGATGTCACTGAGCATATAAAGAGACAAGCCCAGAATATAAAATATTCTGTAGAAGAATAAATGCCTTCTGTGAAATAGTGCAGGATAAAAGGGGGAGTAGTAACTGTGAAAGTCTAGACAGAAAGCCAAGACACTAGTCCCCAAATTTAATGTGCAGATCTTACTGGAAATGTGACTGTGAGAAATGAGTTAGCAACATTTTTGTCATAATTATACATTTCAAGTATGTACCGACTATGAATTCATATTAAATACTAATTTAATAGTTTCCTAGGCATCATGGTTATAGAAAATGCCCAAATTACTTTTAGAAATATTTACTAATGTGTAAACTGAGATGAAATGACTCATTCTGGGATTAACTTTAAAATATGACAACAGAGGGGAGAAAAAATAAATGAAACACATAAGAAAAAATGTGATAAATGTTGAATCAGAATGATGGGTATATGTAGGTTATTATATTGTTTTTTTTTTTTCTACTGGAAATTGAACTAAGGACCTTGCTTTTGTCAGGCAGGCACTCTGCCACTGAGTAGTATCCCCTGCCCCATGCATTTAATATAGACATAAAAACATCAAAATAAAATATGAAAATATTTTCAATGATTATTCACATGGAGAAATGATCAAATCTTAAAAGCAATCATGTCTGGGCTCAATTTTATTATTTTTTTCTGGTTAATCACACTATAAAAGAGTTGTCTAATAGGGCTTTTTTCTATTTTCTAAAATGAAAAAATATTTGTAACAATGGAGAGCCTATATTTAAAAAGAAGCATTCATAAAACTATATGTACACTATGCTCTGATCTGACACAGCTTTCCTCTTTTTCTGATGTGCCACACCTTTGATTATGTTAGCTTGAATTCGCCTGTCACCTTCCCATTAACACAGCTGTCAGAAACTTCACCTTTGGTATTATCTATTCGACTATTTTAACATGGCTGATTATCATCATTATTAATAATTACAATTTTGTAGAATCTGATCACTTTCAGTCACAACACTATTCATTCAGCAAGCCTTTATCTGAGTCTAGTATTTGCCAGGCGCTGTTCTAGGCACTAGTGTATGATATAAAAATAAATATAGTGACTCTTTTCTTACGGAGTTCTGAGTCTCATGCCACTGATGAACCAAAAGTGGTAATAATTTTGAAAATGTCAAATAACAAAGATAAAGGTTGAAGCAAAACCAGACATCACATCTTCGATCTTAAAAAGTATCCAATTACCAAGTCAAATCATGTGAAATGTTCATATTCAACAATTTGAACTAGAAAATGATATTTTCATATATTTCAATTTAAGCTTTTTCCTAACTTTGTATTTGAAAGAAAAAAAAAACAGACATGTGAAGGAATGTGTTTAATTCCCTTCTTTCATGATGATAAATCTGTGAACTGAATGGAAATGATTTTGTCATGTCATAACACTACTGACTTAGAAGGATGAAGAGAAACAGTGGAGAAACCTAGTTAAACATCCTCTATCTTCAGTTATTTGTAGCACAAAAGAAGAACTAGGGGCAGGCCAGATAGCTCAGTAGGCTAACGCATCTGCTCAGACAGGTACAGCGAAGAGGGTTCGATCCCCAACGTGCTGTGCAGCCCCCCCCCGCCCCCCCCGCCAAAGGGCACGCTGAGACAGCGATTCAAACTAGGAGTGGTGGCTCACGCCTGTAACCCCAGTGCAAGGGTGGCTGAAACCAGAAGGATCACTATGAGTCCTATCTGTATAGTGAGACCCTCTAGACCCTGTAGATTCTGTACTAAATACATGAGAAGGAGAGGGAGACAGAGAAAGAGAAGGAGGAGAAAAAGAAAGAGGAGAAGGAGAAGGAAAAGAAGAAAAGATCTATGACAAAACACACATAGACTATAGTAACATTATCATAACATACACATACATTTAGTTTCCTCAAATTTTCTATGAACACAGTAAATATATTTGCTCTTATTTTGTTTATACCTTGGAATAGAAATGGAGCAGAAATACAATGTGTGTGTAGCCTTCTGATAAGTCCTATGAGTGCTGCGACTGTGACTGACCTCAGTGTCCTTACAGTTAACAGAAGTCACAAACGGAAAGCAAAATGTGGGAGACGTAGAAACCCATTGATTACGCTTGTAGTGTTACTCTGTTCCTTAGGCAGTTGCATGCACCGTGCTCAGAAACCTGAAATGTAAACATAAATTCATACCCAAATATATTCTCACTCTAATAAAAAAACTGGTGTTCAGTATGGTACAGAAAAAACACTTTATCTGTAAGGAAATCAAAATCAGGGAAGCAAACAAGGGACCCATTTTTTAGCTTGAGCTGGTTTTAATCATATAAAATTTTCAAACGTGTTTATGTCTAATGTCAATTATTTTTAACGCCTAGGTTTGATTTTTCTCCACAAATTTCCCTCCTTTTTTTAAAAAAAAGTCATACATGAAGATCTTTATGCTATTAATTTTTTTTGCAAATTTTAATTAAATAATCATGCCTCTGGATTTTCTAATTTAAAACTTATTTCAGTTTCATGTAGTAAGTTACAATGCTCTCTTTTGCTACATTTGTCATATTATATCTATACTATTCTTCACTTGTTTCTGTTGTATATTGCTAAGGATTCCACCCTATTCTGTAGTAGTATCAGCTATACTAGTATTTTTATAACATCTACTACTTCTACCCGTATTGTTTACTCTTGTTACTAGAACTAAAACTCTGGACCAAACAGAAATGAAGACTTACTCAATCAAAATCAGAAGGGTAGAACAGAGATATCATGTAGAAATCAAAGCTTTTCTAAATAGCATTTTCAACATATGTAGGCAATTTTAAAGTTATTCAAGAATGCAATGTAAAAATAATTAAATACAGGATAAGAATTTTAATTTTGAAGAAATGATTCTGATTATTCCACAAGATGAGCAAATGTTTTAATAAATTTTAGCTTGACAAATGAATGATGTCTTGCAATATGAATGCCTTGTGACAGTAAATTTCACATATCCATAACATAGCCAATGGCTCCCCCACCCCAATGCCAAGATTGTAGCTGATTGCCTCCTAACAGATTATGGAGGAAATCTCCATGGACCTACCAAGGAGGCATTAAAAAAGGCAGAGGAAAACCTCACTTCAAATGAGATTACTGAGATGTGTAAAATGCGGAAATAGTGCACAATTTTGTGGAAAGACAGCACCCAAATAAAGGTGTGGCATTGTGAATAATGAATCTGTATAGCAATAATGCAATATCACATTTCCATTAGGGGGCCTACACATTAGCTCAATGTTTAATTGCCTGCTTAAACAAAGCAGTGAGGCTCAGGATGCTGTGGTTCGATCGCCAGATCCTTAAGCCAAACCAGACCTGCCCTGAAGGCATCCTGAAGCCACCAAAAAAAAAAAAAAAAAAAAACACTCCATATTTCCATGAAATCTTGAAAGGAGGCAAAGTGGATTTTCATGAAATGAGCTTCTTATTAAATTTTAACATAAAGAAAAGATTCTCACTGAGCCAATAGATAGCAGCAATCCCATCAGTGATAGTGAATGCTTACAAAGTAACCCTCCTCTGCCTTGTCTCCCGCACACTAGCCATGAAGGTTTTCAAAGGTAAGTGCAGGTTAATAGCTGTATTTTTCTTCTACATTTTGTATTTTATTATTTTTATTATATTATAGAATTGTAGCCATTTTATGATTATACTGGGTTGAGGGACAAATCATCTGACTTAGTATGGGAAAATTTGCTATGGATATAAGTGCTTTAGAATGCAGCCAGGTTCCCACAACAAAGTATGTTCGCAAGTGAACATTTTACTGAACACACCAGGTATGTATACCCACACATGGGTACTTCTAGTAATTTTATAAATGATATTAAAACATTGGAAATTTAGAGGAATGGCTAAATAAATATTAGTATACTTATATATTTAGGCTACAGTATTTTTTATTTTATTTTATTTTTTGTATTTTAGGGAAGGGTCTACAGGGTGTTCAAGGTCTCACTGCTAGATGAGACTTGTAGTGATCTGCCTGTTTACAGCCTCCCAAGAGCTGGAATTACAGGCCTGAGCCACCACGCCCAGTCTTAATTGCTCTCTCAGCACACCCTGGGGGCAGGCTGCGGATCGAACCCCTGACCCCTGAGCCTGCTTGCAAGTGCTTTAATCCGTTGAGCTATTTGGTCTGCTGTAGGCTACAGTATTAGACATTGGATTTCACAGAATATTACTGAGTAGTATTTAAAAATATGAAGATATGTATATTATATATATTCATACAATCATATAATCAAATGCAACATAAGCAAATATATGTATATATTCATATAGTTTTTCTTAATACAGTAAAATCATTTGAAATGATACTCTTTATAGGTGTGGGAATACTGTATTCAAAGATGCAAATAGTAAAATAAATTATTTTTGGAGAGTGTTGAAAATGGAGAAAAAAGAAAAGAGAGTATGAAAAATGACATATTTTTAAGTTTTTATTTTATTATTTATAATAAGCATTTTTATTATATTAGAGTCCCCTTAATAATAATTAAATCCATACTGTAAAACGTAAAAGAAAAGTAAAACATTTAACTGACTCACATTTGTCAAACAGGGAAATAATAGAAAAGTTTAATTGTTTTTTAAAACTTCTGGAAGACAGTGCTTCCATAAGAGAGCTCTAGATTTGGAGAGGTCAGTGCTATCTGTAATGAACTTCGGGGCAGCCTGAGTGTGTAGATATATGGTAAGAGAAGGGCATTGTAAGCAACAGTCATGGTTAATTACGACAAAAAAATTGCAAATTTTTATTTCAAATGGTTATTATTATTTTCTTCAAAACTTTCAAAATTATTCCCTCATACTATATCTAAATGTGATACACTGTAATCTATACAACAAACTTGACTCCAAAGCCCATTTTTAAAATGGGATTTAAAATATTATGTTTTCCAGATAGACAGATTGATTGATGGAAAGATTGACTGACTGATTTATTTACTTTACTAGAAAATCTTCCATTCTCAAAACAAATCAGTAAATTAAATGGGTTCATATTGTACTCAGGAATATTCTCTCTTTATTTATTTATTCATGTATTTGGCGGAACCGGGGATTGAACTCAGGCCCTCGTGCTTGCCAGGCAAGCCTTTGTTCTACTGAGCTATTTCCTCATCCCCCAGTATTCTTCATTTAAAGGATATTCTCAAGCTCAGGAGCAGATTCACTTGGTTGGGGGAGGATGGGCTATGGGCACAAACACAGATGTGAAGTCTAGAACTCTCTAGCACTGTAGTCCATAAAAGTAACTATACATTGGGCCAGCGAGATAGTTCAGCAGGCTAAAGCGCTTGCTCAGGCAAGCTTAGGCAAACAAAATTTTACACAGAAATTTAGAAATCTAAGCATGTATAACATTGTAGCAGGACAGTCCTATACATTTTTTCTTGTCTCTTGTTTTTATTTATTACTTTTAAAAAAATTTTTTGAGCAAACATTTACTTGAGAGAGAGTGTAACAGTAATTGATATGACATTAGAAGCAGTACGCTTTTAGAAAACCAGAATGACAAGGATTCCAAGCACAGCCCTAGTAATTACACATTGCTATCTTTAGTGCAGTTGCTTAGTTCACAGGTATCCGCATATATAGTTAGTCAGGGTGAGAATCCAAGGTGTAAAACACTCAAGTCAACAACTTCTGACATTGCCAGTTATGCGGATAACCCACTGCTATTATAGACTACTGGACTATATTGGGTTACTTTGCTGAATTCATGCACCTATAATATATGA
>NDGM011051469.1:0-22145 GCA_002564305.1 Octomys mimax | reverse complement strand
CTCTCTCACACACACACACACACACACACACACATACACACACACACACACACACACACACACCACCCTCTTTGATTATTTGGCTCTGAGACCCTCAAAGGCACCACTGGCTCTGACCCTTGACCAATCTGAGGCCACCATATTCATAAAAAGTGCACCCATTACTGGTATTTCTCCATTTCAGGAATAGTAAACAAATCCTTTAACTACTCAACAAGGCAACCCCAGACCAAGACAGTGGCTCATACAGATGCCCAGGTGCGTCTTTAGAGGGCACATGAGTGTCCTGGACTGGCCTGCAAGCTCTGAATTCCTCTTGTGCAGATGAAAACAAAAGAATGGGTGTTACTACTCTCTAGGAATCATGGGAAGGCACAATCAAGGACAAGACCTGTGACCCCTGTCCATCGTAGAAGCATGACTCAGGTAGCTCCCTAGATTCTCAGAAAAAGCAAGCAGGCGCTCTTCCTTTGAGCATTCCCAGGGGCATACACTGCTCTGGAGCCTGACTGTGGCTCAGCCCTCAGCCTGCACACACGACAGCTTCGTGCTGCAGCCAGCCCTAACAACTATGGCTGGAGGATGTCAATAACTGCAGGTCTGTTTCCAGCTCCTTGCTGCAACCTAACGATGCTGGAGGGGAGCCAGGCCCAGGCAGGAGAGGAGCCAGAAGGAAAAGCCACCAAGCCAAGAGCTGACAAGTACAGCCACTGGACCAGGCAGGGACTGCACCTTTAATTACACAAAACACATTCCGAAAATTCTCATCTGCCTGGCTCTTCACACTGAGATTTTTCCCACATTTGCAATTTCAAGCAAAACCCACATCTTAACATTTTAAGTTCAGAAGCCAAATAGTCTAATAATGTCTCAGACCAAAGAGAAAAGAAGTGGGAGCCACCAATTTACTACAAGGACTGTTGCATTTCACTCTGACTAGTGCAGAGTTCACAAACCCATTAACACTTGGTAATCTTTACGAGAAGTTTTTAAAGCACTTTTTAAAATAGCCCATGTCATTTAAAGACAAAAGTGGGTAACTAAGGAGCCGTGCTGAAGACACACAGTGCTTGACCCCTCACTGGAAGTTAGATCTAAAACGAAGCAAGGCTCGAAGTCGAATTTAAGTATTGGCTACAAATTGAATAATACCACACTTCTTAGGTGGTAACATAGCTACAAGAGAGGCTGCTTTTACTTATGTGCATAAATATAAATTATTTAGGGTGAGTCTACAATATCTGTAACATAACTTTCAATCAGCTCAGGTAAAAATGGGGGGCTGTGAGAGGGAGGGAGGAAGGAAAGTAGAAAACAGAAAGAAGGGAGGGAGGAAAGCAAGGAGAAGAGAGAGACTGCATATTTTTTTCTATAAAGAGAAAGGAAGAGAAAGTAAATGCAGCAAAATATTAACAACTGATGAATCTAGACTGGGGAAGACAAAGGTTGTCTGTGAAGGGTCAGCTGGTAGGTATTTGTGGGCCACATGGTGGTCCCTGTCAAAATAATTCAATCCTGGTTTTGTAAGCAGAACCTCTGCAAACAAATGTGCATGTCTGTATTCTGGCACATTTTCTTACAAAAGCAGACATGGGGCTGGATTTGGGCCACAGGTGAAGGGTGTTCAGTTATTTGCTATGACATTCTTACAACGTCTCTGTACATCTGAAAATCTTCCAGAAATTGTGCAGGAAAACATTCTTAAATGTATAAACACAGATTCAGTGAGGTAGTAGTTAGATTTGATCGCTAAAAGTGATTCAACATAATTCAAGGAAAAATCTCTGTCACCTCCAAGCACTGAATCACTGCTTGGGTGCAAGTGACAGGAAGTTATCCTTCCTGGCTGATGGGAAAGTGCTGTGACATGTGTCTCAGGTCATCACAGAGGTGTAACAGGAAATGCCTAAAAGAGTCCTCTTTGCACCAGGCTACTATGAACAGGTGGATTTAAACCACTGTGTGCGGAACTACCATGCTGAACTCCTCTGTGTTCGCGGCCCAGTGGTTCTCCATTCACTCACTTGTGTGCCTGCCTTGCATGCGGGAGAGCTCCCAGGGGTCATGGTGGAGTCCCGAGCCAAGACAAGGAAAGGCTCAGACTGGTCTCTACCATGTGGTATGTGCTTAATAAATATTTAAATAAATTCAGTGCAGTGTGTTAGGTATTTCTCTAGCTACTTAGAACAATGAATAAAACAAAATTCCTTAGTCTTCACAATCCACCAAATACCTAGATTTGTCCAAGGTGCATATAAGCAGAGGTTGACAGAACATCAGACAAGAGAAGCGAGAGAATAAACACATCAAGGGATACAGCAATCACAGCGTCGTAGTCAGAAGGACTGTGGATTTCAGCCTCATCTGCTTCCTAGCTAGATGTCCACAGGTATACTTTCTAAACTTTCTGATCTTCGTAATTCGAATCTGTAAGGTGCAGGACTCTATCAGTCCTGTAGAGATGTTAGAATTATAGAAAGTGCACCTTAAGAACACAACCCATACTGTTGGACCCCCAACTCCATGTTTGCTTTCAAGGTTTTAGTTGACCATAGGCAACAAGCACATGAAAATATTAAGTGGAAAATTTCAGAAATAGTTTCTGAGTCTTAAATGATGCACTCTTCCGAGTAGTATGAGGAATCCTCATCTCATGCTGCTGCGTCCTGCTCAGAATGTGGGTCTTCCCTTTGTCCCGTGGATCCATGCTGCATGTACTACCTTCTATCATAGCCTTCTCAGTGCTCAGCCAGCTATATGGGCAGCGAGTGCTGGTGTCCAAATGACTCTCTGTTACTTGATATTGGCCCCAACACACAAGACTAGTGATGCTGGCAATTTTACTACAGTATATTGTTTCAATTGTTCTAATTTGTTATTAGTGTTATTAGCCTCCCACTGTATTTAATTTATAAATGAAATCTTATCACAAGTGTGTGTATATATACAAAAAACAAAGCATAAAAAGGTCAGTACTTCTCCAGGTTCAAGGAAGGCATAAAGTGGGCATCTTTGAATGTATTTCCTATAGATAAAAGGAGCTACTACATACAGAAGGTGTTATCATGACTTTCTTGTCCACTTGGGTCAGGAAGATGAAATGAAGAGAAGCTTATTTATCTAATCTATCTTTGAAAAACAGACACACTGGGGGAACAGCTATTGCTAGTTACATGGGAGATTATATTTTAAAAAATAAAGTCACTGCTGGCTGGGGAGATAGCTCAGCATTCTAAGCACCTACCTGGCAAGCACAAGGACTCAGGTTTGATCCCAATAACCCATTCCATGCCAGACCCCGCACCATGCTGGCCACCAAAAGAGTATGGTGGAATGTGTCTGTGATCCCAGCGCTGGAGAGGCTGAGATAGGATCACCACGAGAATTAGCTGTGTATTTATTTTAAATACATAAAAGATTTTAACAAACAGTTACTGCTGCTGTTAGCTAGGTATTATTAACCACCATCTGGCACATTTATGGGGCAGTCTCAAAGGTGCAAGTAGGCTAATGTATCAAAACTTCACGTGCAACGTGGCTGCTCTCAAGTTATAGTTTGTAGCTATTACAAAGAAATAAATCCTTGCATGGCAGCTGCAAGTTCAATCAGAAAAACCTACTTAATCCGAAGTATACATTAAAGGGTGCTCAGTACAGAAGGAGGAGAACTTGTCAGTGGGAAGATGCTCTCTGAAATATCCAGCGTGCAGTTGGATCAAGGATCCCAGCAGCTTTCCCTGAAACAAGCTTCCCTCACCCATGATAGTACTCTGGGAGAGAGGGACAGAAGGAGGGGCTGATGGCCAGCAAGGCACTTCCTAGAAATCCTGAGACCATCACCACCCTGCACAGGCCTTTCTCCTTTTCTTCAGGAGGTAGACAAGGATCAGATTGGTTTCCCCTTCTACAGATGCTGATTGCATCTGCAAAGGGTTCTCTCTCCCTGATCTGCTGCAGAAAGCAAGCAGCTCTCTAGCTCTGAGGCAGGCACCCAGCCCTTGGCAGCTCTCTGTGGAAAACAGCAGGGAATAACAAGGTCCCCTGTGTTCCCACTCACCTTGGCTTCCTTTTACACCAGTAGGGAAAGATCAACATGGTGGTGGATTTAGAGTTCACAGAAAATAAAGCTAACACACATTTGGGTTTCAAATGAATCCATACACCTCTACTGCCAGGCATTTAAAATGAAAAAAAAAATATACATATATATACACACACACACATACATATATATATATGTAATAAATTTCATTTTCTATAAATGAAAAGACTAGGTAGAAAATATGAACATGTAAACTGAGATTACTTTTGCTAAATAGACCATTCTAATGATAAACATTTGCTATAGAAACCTTGCTAAGTATTAGCATATCCCAGAAAGATTTGCAAGGATATCGAAGAAGAGCCAGATCTTGTTAGAAAAGCCAATAGCAAACACAAATGTTACTTTTCTATCCTACCTGCAAGACCTTTTAAAAGCATGGTTTTTGTTAGGCTTTATGCATTGAAAATGAACTTCCTTTAACAGAAATTCAATTCAGAAATTTTGAACTTAAGGAACATATTACTAAAATATCTCCAGGAATTTACCCCTTCATTAACAAGACTTGGGGATTTCCTGGCCCTGCCGTGCATTCACGGTGACTGCCCTGGCCTGTATGGGTTCCAGTCAAACTCGGGGAGTTGGCTGATGTCCAACAACAATGAGTGCTTGCCAGACTGTCAATGCAGTTTTATTTGCCAGGAGCAGTTAATGAGGATACCAGCTCTTCTATTGAGAGGAAAGAGCAACTCACTCTGCCTGGGGGAATTCTGAGGTGGCTTGACCCAGAATGTGGCAGCTCGATGACTGCGTGAAGTAAAAGCAAAAAAATTTATTGATGGGAAATGGACCAAAGCATAGCAGATTACAGAAGAAAGAATGGAAGACTGGCAGGGGGAAAGCTATGAAAGGTAAGATTGAGGAGGGCTATGAGCACCCGGGAAAGGATCTGGTTGGGTCTCTTAGTGGGGAAACTAGGCCAGTTCATGGGGAAGGAATGAGTCTTGGGGTCTGACCTTAATCAAGGAATGAGTCTCAGTGTCTGACCTCAGTCAAGGAGAGTACATCATGCTCAGCAGGAGAGTGCAGAGGGCTATGCCAAGATCTCAAGGAGAGACAGCCCAGAAGCGACAAGAGCAGAGAAGATGGCAGGGTGGAAGCCCTTCTCTTCAGCTTCGTAATTCAGTGGATTTGATAATTGTTGATGAAGGGATAGATGAGACTTTAGGTGATGCTAAGGCTTTTAGCCATTGACATCATCTTAAAAAGAAGAAAGCTTTGAGAAAAAAAAACTAACTTACATTAGGAACACTTTTCACAGAGGGCCATATCACATTGGGCATTAATTTTTGGCTCTGAAGTAGAAAAGCGAAGGTCCTGAAGAAGGATCCAGGTTTGGGAGTCACAGGATATGCACATGTCAGAAGTAGAGGGAAAGTAGGATATTTCCTGGGAGAACTCAGAGAAGAGGGATCACAACGGAATGACCCATAATGCCGGCACTTAAAGGAAGGTGAGGGTGTGGTGTGCATCTCTAGTCCAGCTTCTTGGAAGGCTGAGGATGATCACTTGAACCCAAGATTCAGGGCCATTAGAGAGATCGTGTCTCAAAATGAACAATAAACAAAATAAAGGATAGAAAGAGGAGGATAAGTCTCCTGTGCCCTTGGAGAAGTATAAGCAAGCAGGAGGAGGACCTGAGAATCCAGTTCCAGTGAGGCCACTGTGTGAGGGAGCACTACGTGTCTGGCATTGACTTCCAGGGCCTCCTTTTGAAGACCCCAGCTCTACCTCTTACTGGCCAAATAACCTTGAGCAAGATGTCAGCTCTCTGAAGCTGCAGTTTCATCTTCTTCAAGCCTAAGTTCTCACAATAGCCTCCCATGTCCTACAGGATATCTTACACCCTCCATGATCATGGTTTTCTTTTTATGCCACCTTAGCCACTAGGCTAAGTACAAGTCTTTAATGGTTCTCAAACCTGCCAGGTAGGTCCCTGCCAGGGCTTTTGAACTGCTGCCCCCCATATTATCTAGAATAACATCTAGTATGTAATTAGTAAGCACTTAATTAAAAATGTGTGGAATGAATATGAAGATGGGACTACTAATCACAGGGCTGTTGTGAGGAGTTAAATAAGAACACACATGTAATGTGGCTAGAATAGAAATTTTTGGCATATAGCAACATCCAATAAATTTTCATCACAATGATATTATTTCTACTTTAGGATGCAAACTATTAAGTCATCAATGAACACATTTTCTGACTTGAAAGACATAATGAACTTTTGGGGAAAAATGGGATAAAAAGCAGATTGCCTGAAATTCAAGAAGTTAGTACAAAAAGCAAACATATAGGTCTTGTGTGGTGCTTAGCAGAGATTATGAAGCATGGTGGGTCCAAGGAAGGTTGGCTGACTGCTTTCAGTGAAGCTGCAAGGCAAAAGAAACAGCTGTCCCAGAGCTCCTTCTGTCCTTGCAGACACGGACACTATCACCCACTCCATCACCCATGAGCTGTCCCCACTCCTCGTGAAGCCTGAGCCAGCAGTCCTTCACCATAATGACCTTCAACTACCCATTACTTCTGTCACCCTGATGGAAGACTCTGGCACCAGAGTCACTACTCAGTGCAGTCCACCTTCTACTATCTTTGAATTCTATGTGGATAAGCTGACCTCACAGTTCTTAGGCTTCCTCAGTTCTCATAATTTCCACTTGCACACTCCACTTCCGGATAATCACCATCATTCAGACTGCCCAAAGGACTTGAACTCCCACATCCTGCTCTTTGACCTCAGACCCTCCACCTCAGGCTTCTCACTCCCTCTTTCCCACATCTGCCCTCTAGACTTCTCCCTTTACTCACTACCCACTGTCCTCTCCTGTTGCCTTATTTCCTTCACAACTCTACTCCTAATTAGCATGATTGTTCAGCTGCTCCTCTGAGGGTGATGGTCTTCAACATTCTCTTCTCTTTATCATTCTATTAGGGAAAAGTAGGTGGGGAAAAGAAATCCTACAGGTGGGATAGTTAGGCTTGGCAGTTAACCCAGCCACTCAATGGCTCTCCTGGAAGAGGGTTCAATCACGTGTCTACTTGGTGGGACCTCAACCCACACCTCCCCTAGAATGGCACACTAAGCTCTGCCAGTTCCAGAGTTCCTCTCCGTGGAAGACAGTCTGTCTGCAGGACACATGTATCTTGTCTGTCTCTGCCATACAGTAAGGGGCCCCTCTCTGTGGGGGAAGCCTGTGGGTGTTCATCTGTGCCAGGAATGGACAGATGAATTTAATTCAGGATTAGCGAACCCACTTGGCTATGGCTCTAAGCCCTTGTGCTGTAATTTGCTTCATGAGAAGCAAAGCTAGTACTTCTATCCCTATCTGACTCCCATGTTTACATCCCAGCTGGAAGGTAAGGAGAGGAGGATGACGAGCTAACCACCCCTGATCGCTAATAAGCAGCTTCTGGGGCAACTGGAAATAACAGCACACTTGCTAGATTTTAGGATCCTGCCTCAGTGGACCCATTAGGCAAATGCACTTGGTAGCCCCTCTAGGCATATCTAGTCAGCTTTCTCTGGTCCTTGGAGGACTCTTCACAAATGTCCTCTCCTTCCCTCGATCTCTTTGCCTTCATTTCCTCTATCATAGATAGCACCATGCTCCAAGAATTATGCCCCTCTACCTCACCCATCCCAAGTCCTGCAGCTAAAAACCATTTTTAAAATTTATTTATTTATTTGGTACAGGGTCTCACTATGTAGCCTGGACTTGCAGTGAACCTCCTGTCTCAGCTTCCCCAGCACTAGGATTATAGGCATGCACCACTCCTGATTTCAGGGCCTAGTTTGGTATGGGGTCAGCACAGTATGTGGTACTGGGGATTGAACCCGGTTCCTTGAGCTTGGCAGGCAGGCACTTAGACTGTCAAGCTATCTCACCAACCCTAAAACATTTTTAATAAAAAAATAAAGTTAGATCTTCTAAAGCATTTTGAAATAGTCTGTTAATATTTTTAAACAAAAGTAAACTGTGAATCTAGGGTGGTATGGTGAGGAAAGAGCCAAAGGTTATACTAATTTTGTTGAATTCTAAACCTTTCTCCAAGGCTATTATTCCACACTTACTATATGAAAGGCAGTGTGTTAGCTGCCTTGGCCAGAAAAGGGTTAGCATAAGAGCCGGACTCTTATTTGCAAGGGAGAGAAAGCCAGAAAGAAAACAGGGGATGCAGATAACCCCTTGAAAAAGCAGAATCTAGGCTGTGTGCGTATGGGACCGGACTTGTTTCTTCTCTTGTCTGCCCCTGCTGCACGCCAGCTTGTTGGCTCTCACCACACACAGATTTCTTCCACATGGGTCCCTTATTTCCCAAGTTTCATGCAGGAACATTGTCATTCCTGGGAGGCTGACTCTTTCTCTTGCTTGTATTTGAAAGAAAATCCCAGGAAAAGATCCATTTTGGCCTGCTCAGAGCGCAGGCCCCTCTCACAGTAGCTAATGGGATAGGGCCAAAGAAGGTAAATTCTTTTGATAAGCTGTAGAGGAGAAATAGGACAGGCACAGGTCCCAGGAAAGGACAGCATGATTTCTCAGGAAGAGACACAGGGCACAGGGAGTATTGGCTACATTCACAAAAGTGGATCCGAAGCACTTTTTTTCTCTCTGAATTCTTATAGACCAGAATAGTGAATTACTGCTAGCATTTAAAACATACTAAACATAATCAAATTTAGTTTTGCTTTAAAGAAATTCTCTTGAGAGTCTATGTATTAAGCTGTCTCAGTTCCCCAAAGTTAACAGTGCTGATCTCACACAGAATGCAGCGTAAGCTACTTGATTGACTTCTTCACACACAATTCCCCACCATTGTAACAACTGAAGTCTAAGGCTTTTTCCCTTGTGGAATATCTAGAAAACTAGGGTGCCCAGAAAGGCTTTATCTTTTCTTCTAGCTCCAGACTCTTGGCCATCTACGCAGCACCTATTTCTCCTCAAGCCCATTTGAAGATTGACCTTCAAGCCCATTAGAGGATCAAAACCATAGAGTTATCTCAGGAGAACTGGGAGTCCAGCCCATCAGGAAAACTGTCTATACCGCACAAACTCTGTCCCTCTAACAATTATTGGACTTTGCCCCAAACTACTTACGATATCTTTAAAATTCACCATAAATATAAAAAGGCTATATTACAAAGTCGATTCCCAGCATAATTCACTAATTGTGCTTTGTGGACTAAATGAAAAATAGTCTGGGCTTGGAGTAAAACTGTTTAAACCATCCATCAGACTTCATTAAATAATACTCATATATTTGGTTTTTAGACTATGACTAAGAGCGATGATAAATGTGCCTATTGCTATGATTTTGGGTCAGGTCCATAATGAAATAGATGGAGAATTGAAAATGAGCATTTAAAAATTTTTAAAGCAATTTGGCACTGCCGTCACATTCAACTGCATAGTCAGTAGGCTCATCTCACTGAACAAAGAATGTACTATTTGGGATGTCTTCCAGCTACAAGAGTGAGTCATATATTGTGGCAAACTGTATAATTAATGGATAATTAATCACATCAGTCTGTGCTGCACTGATAAACAACCATAGTGAAGTGGAGATCAAACGCAATGAGATATCACTGCATATTCATACAACTGAGTATTCTAAAGAGTGTTGGTGAGAACATAGAAAAATTGGAACAACTGTGCATTGCTGGCTGGGAATGGAAAATGTTATATAGTTGATCTGGAAAATACCTTGGTGG
Source organism: Octomys mimax (assembly GCA_002564305.1). Taxonomy (NCBI): domain Eukaryota; kingdom Metazoa; phylum Chordata; class Mammalia; order Rodentia; family Octodontidae; genus Octomys; species Octomys mimax. The sequence goes on along the minus strand of NDGM011051469.1, from coordinate 12,330 downwards.
TTCCTCAAAAAATTAAGCATAGAATTGCAAAGTGATCCAGCAATATATATATATATATATATATATATATATATATATATATATGAATTGAGAGCAATGACTTAAATAGAAATTTGCACAGCCATGTTCATATTCTTAATTGCAAAAAAGTGGAGACAATTCACATGGCCCTCAGCAGTTGAATAGATAACAGAATGTGCATAATGAATACTCAGTCTTAAAAAAGGAATGCAATTATTTTTTCTTTTTTAATTTTAAGTTTTAAAATGTATTTGGTTGTTACAGGGTCTCACTATGCAGTTCGGACTCATGGTGATCCTCACCACCACACTGGGACTCGGTGGCAGGCTCAGCCCATCCTGGGAGTGGGGCTGGTGTGGCATGTGATGCTGGGGATTGAACCCCTATCCCTGCACTTGCCTAAGCAGGTGCTTCAGTCCACTGAGCTATCTCACTGGTCCCAAAAGGAATGAAATTTTGATAGATGCTATAATAGTGCACATTGCACAAAGGAGAATAAGCCAGTTACAGAGGAACAAATAGTATACAATTCCACTTACATGCAGTACCTAAAATAGTCAGATTCATGGAGATGAAGAATAAAACAGAAGATATCAAGATCTTGGAAACAGGGAATAATGGTAGTTATCGCTTAATGGACCCAGAGTTTCTGTCTGTGACACTAAAACAGTTCTGAAAATGGTGCTGCATGGACTGAACATTTGTGTTCCCCCAGAATTCATATTTTGAAACTTCACACCCAATAGGAGGGTGCTTGTGGGGCCTTGGGAGGTGAGCAAATCCTGAGGGCAAGCCCTCATCAACAGGCTTCTGTATAACAGAGATTCCAGAGCGCTTCCTTGCCCCCTCTGCTCTGTGAGCTCATAGCGAGAAGATGACCATCTACGAACCAGGACGTGGCCATGCACGAGGTGCCCACTCTGCTGCTGTCCTGATTGTGGACTGCTCAGCCTCTGGAACTATAAGAGATAAATTTATCTTCTAAAAAAATTTTATGTTTTGTATTAGCCCATGTTTGCAGTGCACAACGATTTTGTTCTGCCTGGGGTGCTGGTACACTGACTTAACACCTCCTACATTTTTTAATCCTTCCTCCCTCAAATTCCCATTGCTTGTAAGCTAGTTAGTATTTACAGTACTTTGTGCTAGAAGCCTGACTGGACTAGACAAACAGACAGTTGTGGCACCTGTAGAACACTGTGAGGATGTGTGATGTTACTGCATGGTACACCTAAAATGGTTACAATGATAATTTTTAAAAATCTTTTTATTTATTTATGCATTTGGTACAGGGTCTCAGTATGCAGCTCAGATTCATAGCAATCCTCCTGTCTCAGCCTCCCCAGTGCTGGGATTCCAGACGTGTGCTACCACATCCGGCCTTGGTGGCTGGCATGGCATGCCTAGGGTTCTGGGGCCAGTGAGTACATGGTGCCAGGGACTGAATCCAGGTCCTTGTACTTGCCACACAGGCACTTAGACTACTGAGCTATCTCCCCAGACTAAAAATGATAATTTTTATTGTGTATTTTAGTACAAAAACTCCCTTACTATTCACAAAATTTGTTATCATAGCACATGGTTTTGGAGTACATGTCCTATGTGACTCTAGATGAAATAAGTGAGAGCAACCTGCTTTACAGTATTCCACAAACCAGAGGCCATAATGCTTAGACTCACTTTTCTACAAAAACCCTTACAAAGAAACTCTTCTCATAAAAACTTCAGAACTCTTAGTTTTAATGTCAACTTTCTAATTTCACAAAACATGGGTTCAGAAATTCTGAACTGGAGGAACTACTGAAACTGGGGTCAGACTTTCACATGAGACTCAAGTAAGAGCAAGCTAGTCATCACACTTCGATCGTGGCCCCATCACCTAAACTGTCAGCCTTCTGTCAGCAGGGGCAGCTCCAACCCCACAGCACACAAGGCTAATGGGAGTCGGCAGTAAGGTCTGCGCTCACCGAGGCATCCTGCATGCTTCACAAGAAAGGACACACTTCACACTTGTCTCTCCAGGGTCGCAAGTTAAAGCAGTGATTTGGTAGTAAGGGGTGATTTCAGGAACAAAGTCATTCTTAGTCTAGGGCAGGCATGTGGATGACATTAAAAAACAAAACAGGCTTTTAGGAGCCAAATGAGAGCATAGTGCAGGAACCATATCGACAGATCTAAATACCATCACCCCTGTCCCATCCAGGGGTCACAACCTCTCTACTGAGAAGGGGACAGACCTAACAGGAAAGGAAATGCCACAAAGTAAAATGCCATAAGCAAACCTTGTGCTCATCCATGCAGGCCGTGACCTGAGTGACTGAAGTACTTAAAATTTTCAGCTGAAAAAAGTTCACTTAAAAATAGCTGGTGATACTAAAATGTAAATGAGAAGGAGGAAGTGGGAATTCAAAGAAAAAAAAAAAAAAGAATCCGGTGGAAATGTCACCACCACTCTCTATTCTTTCAAGTTCATTAGGTTCTTCACAATTGCAGTTTTTTCTTTCCCTCTTAATTCAAAAAAGGTGTGGAAGAAAAACTGTCTTCAAATAACTCTACATTCTCAGCTTAGTAATCATACACAAGTGGAAACCACATTTTGTCTTCAAGGAATGTTTGTAAAAAATATACTCAAAATAATAAATTTTCCATGGATACTGGCTTCCTCTATCCAAGTTAATGTTTGGCCTAATTTATACAATAAATCCAATGGGCAACTTATCTCTCCCAAATAGCACCTAACACATTCTTGGCATCTAGAAGGAGTTAACACATTGCATATGCGGCTCAGTTCACAAAACAACATGTCTGAGGAAAAAAGTCACCAGGAAGGGAGAGGAGGGCGAAAGGGTGAGCCCCGGAATGCAGAGGGCCACTCATGTGGCTGTCCAGGACCCACTCCTAAAGCCCCTCTTGGGTTTCTGAAGATACATCCCTGTGTACCTGAGGACAGGAAGTACTGAGGCCCTGTAGTGAGTGCGGGGCATTGCAATTTTGACCACTGTTAGTTCCAACAACCTAGCCCTGGGTCTGAGGATACAATGGACATCGGGAGAGATCATATTTAAAATGAGTTCCGCAGAATTATTGTTTGTTAGGTACAGAGTTTCAGTCTGGAATGATAAAAAAAAGTTCTGGAAATGAATGATGGAAACAGTTATACCACAAATGAGTGTATTTATTGCCACTGAACTGGAGTGTACTTTATTGCATTTCAAAATGCTGGGCTCAGGGCTGGGGAGATAGCTCAGTAAAATAAGCACTTGCCTGGCAAGCGCAAGGGCCTGAGTTTGATCCCCGGTTCCGAAAAAAAAAAAAAAATTGCTGGGCTCAGTCCTTAGCATTGTAAACCGAAAGTTAAAATAGTAAAATTTATGTTATATATATTTTACCACAATACAACAAAAAGATCAGTTACATGCCAAGTGTGTCTGTCCATGACAAAGCTAAGAAGAATGCCAGTCAGATTCAAAACCCATGCATTTCCCCTGCATTTTCTCTGTACCTTCCCTGCACCTACAAGGATAAAAGTGATGGTGACAACAAGTCTACATATCATCATCCTCATTACCGTTAACTTCCTGGGTGCCTTCTACGTGCCAGACTCCATCCAAAGCAACTGCTATACATTCACGAACTCAAGCCTCCATCAGCCCTCAGGAGGAGCACTTTTAGCACCCACACTTCCCAGAAGGGAAAGTGAAGTACAGCGAGCTGAAACAACCTGCACAAGGGCGCACAGTCAATAAACGGTGGAACCTGGAACTAAATCCAGGCAGTATGATTCCAGTATGGTAAAGGCTTGTTCTTTACCACCAAGTTATACACTGTCTTCTATATTTTAGCCCAAGGGATATAAAGACATAAACCTCACTGCCCAAAAGATGCAGCAACCAAGAACATCAGTGGGCCACAAATGATGCCTGGATGGGTTAATAAAACTCAGTGCACACCTAGCCTCTGAAGAAGATGATCTAAAGACCCGCTCAGACACCACTGCTGTCATGGAGTCTTCCACACGCCATGCCTCCTGTTCTGTTGGCATCAGCTGGGCCACCATGGCAGGGACTTCCTGCGCAGAATGCACTATGGTGAAAGCCTCACTTCACTGCTCATGATCACACAGGTGGTCATGCAGGGGTTCAGACTCTGCACGCAATCCTATTTTAGCACTGGGGTGAGAACACTGCATGCTTTCAGTGTTTAAAAATCCACTATGAATAGTTTAAAAAATACATTACTTGCAGCATGATTCAATGTAGCCAAGATACAGAAACAACCCAAATCCCAGTGTCTGTCAGGATTAATAGATAAAGGAAATACAGTATACATATTTGTGACGAAAAGTTATTTAGCCCTAAGAAAAAAGGAAATCTTGTAATTTATACCAACATGGATGAATCCAGAGGACATTAGGCTAAGTGAAATGCACCAGATGGAGAAAGAAAAGTATTATATAATCTCACTTGTATTAATCACCTTGATTATTGTTATCACTTTACCATCTACACATATGGGACATCAAACCATCATGTTGTGTGTCTTAAACACATATACAATTTATTTATTTTTCTGTATTTTAGGGAAGGGTCTACAGGGTATTCAAGGTCTCACTACGAGATCAGACTCGTAGTGATTCTCCTGTTTACAGCCTCCCAAATGCTGGGATTACAGGCACATGCCACCATGCCCTGTCTCAATTGCTGTCTCAGCATGCCCCTGTGGTGGGGCCAGCATGGCCGGCCCGGGGATTGAACCCCCGGCCCCTGCGCATGCTTGCAGGTGCTTTAATCTGCTGAGCTTTTGACCAGCACTAACATATATAATTTAATTTGTCAATTACTATTCAACAAAACTAGTAGAAATAATACAATCATTTATCCTTCAAAGGCTAGCTCTACAACAGTCTAAATCTGGAGTTCTCGCTAACCCCTTAATTGTATAATCCATTCTCTTCTATAGTAATTGAAATATTCAGAGCTTCTATTTCTGGGGTTTAAATTTTGATAATTCATATTTTGTTATGAAATAATTCTTTTCAGCTGATTTTCAAACTTTTTGTCATGAGTTTACTTTCCACAAGCCTCAAAATAGTTTTCATTTATCTTGTATCTATTGATTTTCCACTTCTACTTCGTTTTGTACTCTATCTCATTTTCTCCCTTAATTGGGCTTTCGAGGAGGCTGTTTACTTTACTGCTATTTCCAAGAATCAGCTTTTCAATTTATTTACCCATTCCCTTTCTTTAAACTTCAGTTTTATCCTTATTGATTTATTCTTGTTAGCTTTTAAGGTTTACTTTGTTCTTCTTTATTCCCTAAACTGACTAATAAGCTGTCCTGTTTTCTTTGGTCTTCAATAAAAGAATAGAAAATTCCTTTTGAGTGTAGAATTCACTTCTATGTTTAGACTGCACTGTGCTTAGAAGCATTGATAACTAAATAAACCCTGTTTTTAATTTCTTTCCCAAATTTTAACTTTCACTTTGGTTTCCTTTTTGATTCCTGGGCTGTCACCAAGTATGCTTCATAATTTGCAAGTAAAGAAGATTTTTTTAATTGCTTTCTGGCTTTTATTTCTATGTTCACGTGTCACCTGCTAAATCTCTCCTTTCTTTGAGCTTTTGGAAGTTTTTTTTGTGATCAAGTACATAGTTAAGGTAAGGAGGTACTTGTTTCATGGGCATTTAATAGTCTATTTTTTAATATAGTGACCTATGGTCTTTGGAAATTGACATGAAACTTGTTATATGGTGGGTGTCCCCAGTCCCTGGGCCCAGGACCAGTACTGGTCTGTGCCTTCTTAGGAACCAGCTTCACCGCAGGAGATGAGAGGTAGGGAGCAAGGGGAGCCTCAGATGCATTTGTAGCTGCTCCCTAACACCCTCCTTACTGCACTAGCGCTAGATTCTCATAGGAGTGTGAACACATACAGTGCTGCTGCTCATGCAAAGAATCTGGGTTGCGCTTGAACCCACTCTACCCAAACCCCATCTATGGAAAAACTTGTTTTCCATAAAAAAGGTTGGAAGCCTCTGTTCTACACAACACCTGCTATGACGTGAGAAAAACTAAAATATGTGGAATGTAAAAATGTTGCCTCTTCCTTCAATGGCTTTGGGTCTCAGTGACCTCAGGTATAAAATATAAATTGTGCTTATCTGCCTCCCAGTGTTACTGGCTGAAAATTAAATGAGACTCTCAGGGCCAGAAAGATAGCTCAATAGAATAAGCACCTGCCTCACAAGCACAGGGTCCCGAGTTCAATCCCCAGTACCACAAAAATAAATAAGTAAATGAGATTCCTGTTCTCTCTCTGTCTACTCCATGCTTTCCTGAAAAGTCCCAGTTGGCTTCTGGGATACTGCCCCTATGAAGAGCCCCCATGCAACCCTGGAAGGTGACAGAAAAGCCTTCAAGTGAAGACTGGGTCATGTCAGGCACCAGGGACCACAAGTGTGGAGAAGTAGCACATTGCATGGGTACTGCACACGCCAAGAGGATGCTGGAGAAGAGCAGTCAGCTAGACCAAGTGTTCTCTGAGCCAGTGAAGTGTTTTCAATCCCTTAACACACTGCTCTAGGTAGAGGATGGGGCCTTAAAGCAATTTTGTGTTATACTCAGCACTGCAGAGAATATTTTTGCAACTGAAGACTGATTGAAAAAAACATAAAAAGAATTTGATTCGTTTGCTCTTCAGACACATATACACGATGCAGATTGCTGTTACATTAAGGATGACTGGCTGCAAGCCAGATGGACTGCGCGAGCACGCTGAGAGACATCTGACTCAGCGCTGCTGAAAGAGCAGAGTAGGGTAAAACAATCTGTACATGAAGAATTTCTCCCTCTGTGTTTAAGGTTGCCACATCCTATTGTGAATTCAAATAAGTCTGGAGGTCATAATGGTTAAGGCCTCTTCTGTCTAAGACCATGGCAAGAAGCAGAAATGGTGACCTTGGGCCCTGTCAATTTTGGTGACCAGGCAAGACAATCATAGGATAGGAGACAGGATATGGTAAAAAGTCCTGATGTCAGAGGTATAGCACAACAGCTGCCTACAGCTTACATAATCCTTCTCAATTTGACATGTCTAAAAGCAGCTTTTAATCCAAGTATCTAAACAAACTCGGGAAAAACAAGTGTGATCCCACCCTCTCAAAACATTCTTTAAGGCTTCAGTCCTGCTAAAACATGGCTTATTTTTCTTTTGTTAGATTTTATGAAGATTAATAAACAATCAATGAATATATGGAAAGGGACTCGAACCTTCTCCAAAATTTTAAGCGCAAATTAAAACAAGAGTGTATGAACAGTTTTACCCATCAGATTGGCCAAGATGACTAGGTACAAAGAAGTGACATTCTCTTCCAAATACTGCAGTGAGGGCGTAAGGCAATTGTACATTATCCCTTAGAAGGGCAATTTATAGACGAGTGCCCCAAACCTTAGGCTTTTGCATTTCTTCAGTTCAGCAATTTACCCCTCAGGATCTGTCTCAAAGACATAAACATGGATAATTCACAAAGATTTTTGTGAAAGAACGTCCACTGACACATTGTTAAAGTAACAAATTAAAACAACATAATATGGAACAACATGGGATTGCTTAAGCAGTACTATGGTATTATACTTATTTTAGAAACTATTACGTCCATTTCTGTTGGTATACAATTGTGTTAGGCTTTAAAATTATTGGAGGAAGTTCAACCTTGTAGTCCAAATTATGTAGATATTTAAAAACAGAACTATAAAAATCATTTAAGTTGAACATAAAATAGAAATTGTCCTCATGAGAGCAGATATTTTTAAAGCTATTTTAAAAAAATATGAATTATATATAATTTTTCTTTCCTTTCCAACATTCTTTTCAAGTTTATAAGTTAAAAAAGAGCATTGTTAAAAAAAATACAGGAAAGGCTACATCATAAAACTTCCCTACGAATTCTACCCTCCAGTCACCCTGACTCTCAACCTTACTGCAGTTCATATTTTCAATGCCTTGCCTAGATCTCCAGAAATATTTTATGTGTACGAACTCTTCTTGCCCATATTCCATATTCTCCCTCACTTTTTTTTTACAACCAAAAGTAGGACTACTTCATTTTTTTTTTTTTTTCTTTTACATTGGTTAAAGGCACAGAGTCACCATTTATTTTCACCACTTCTTGGTATTCCATGGTAGGTCAGGAACAAAATTAACACAAATACACAACTGACTGTACAGACTGAGATACTCTGGGAAGGAAAGGTATTTTTACCAACATGGCATTAGATGAAGACCACCCCAGACAGTCTGGACATGTTATTTCTAGTCATCTACTACTGCCACAAACAAAATGCTGCAATAAAAACTTTATGAATATGTTATTTTACGCAACTAGGAATGTATTGCAGTATACAGTAATCACTAATGAAACTACTTAATTAAAATTTTTTGCAGTGTTTTATTTTGTAGATGTTGCCCTCTAAAGGGCTGTCATCATTTTCATTTTTTCCTGAAAGTATTTCTTTTATAATAATATAACTCATAATAATTCATAAAATAATTGAATAAATAGTTCATTTTAAAGTTAAAAGTTGTTTGGAAAATGTTGATCGAGCAAGTATGAAGATTTCATAGTTTTAAACACACATTGTTATGGCTCGTACCTAGATTTCACCCCCAAACTTTATGAGGTGATGGGCAGGGCCTTGTCAGAGGTACTTCATGAGGTCATAGGCAGGGCCTTATTCGAGGTAGCTGGATCTAGAGTGTGTGATTACTAAGTTAGTCCACCGACTGGCTGGGCGGAGTTCTGTTGGGATCAAGGATATGATGCTAGGAGGGGCTCATGGTTCGGTAGTAGGATTAGCGGGACTAGGATTAATGGTGTGAGTGCTAATCCCTTAAGTATGGGTGGCCTGGATAAGATAAAGTGTCTTGTCACTTGCTGTTGGTTACCTCCTTGCTTTTGGTGTCTTTTGCCTGCCACGAGCCGCTTCTCCTCTGCCATGCCCCTTTGCCCTGCCACCCAGCCTTGGAGCCAGCCAACTGCGAGCTGAAACCTCGACAAACCTTCCTTCCTTTAACTTTGGGTGCTGGGTGTTTTCTCAGAAATGAAAGAAGTAACACATATGTTGAAACACAAGACTGGAAATAATTAAATTGGAGTGTGTTTAGGTTCCATAGAAGTTTAAAAGTCAAACATATGCCCCACAAAAAATGTGTATAAACAACTAATTATGCAAGTCAGGAGGGACTAACAAGATCTTTATAAATATACTGCCTTTTAATGACACCAGGTTATCTCTACTCTTCTTATTTTGCATTTTCTACAGTATTTTTGGTTCAAGTAGGCAAACTAATTCTCACTTGAAGTCAGTAAATGACAACGCATATTTAAGAGAAGCCTGTCTTTTTTTTCTTTTCAGAAAACAGTGAGTCCCAAAGATGGTTTCTACTACTCAGGAGCAGCTACTTGTAGGTCCAACAGGATCCCTTGTGGTTGCTGGACCCGAAGCTCAATGTGGCAGGGCAATCCCTGGGAGGACAATGTTAGCTAAGCTGTGCACCCCGGCATCACGAGAGGTATATTTCTACACCGCCAAGACAGACTTGTTCTGTTTCAGGTATTTAAGCCCTGGGAGAAAAGCCACAGATCCTTGCACTTATAAAATGAAGGACACACTTGCCAAAATGTGTTTTAATACTCTCATATATTCAGACCCTAACCTTAAACATTTCCCTGTTTTTCAAAAACCATTCCTAATATGAGCTCTATATGCCAAGAAGCTACACGACCAAGCACAACGTGTTCTCGAGCATGTACTGGAAAGGATTTCTATGAGAGCCTTCGCCGGAATTTCACATCCACATGATGAAACAGCATTGAAAAGTTACTTCCAAAAGAGTACACATCAAAATGAATTGAACTTTTAAATTTCAGACTTGTCCTAAGTATGTGAAAAGCTGCGACTTAATAAATATTTACTGAATGACTGCATGTAGGGTAAGACGTTCACCTACTGAAAGCATATCTGATGACAACACAGCCAGCAGGCGAAGCTGCACCTTCCCAGAGGTGACACCTCCCATACCACAGGTAGGAAAGAAAGCGAGCTGGTTGCTGTCATCACACTTTAGCAGTAACAAGCGCTCCTAGGCACAGATTAACTACATTTGTTTTCTACCAATAAACATTTAAATTGTTTCAAACATTTTGCTATTGCAAAATACGCAGCGAGAGTATGTGTGTGTACACATGTGTGTGATTCCACATCATGGGGTGCACCTGTAATATTAAAAAAAAAAACTCAGACGTGAAATTGTGCTATTTCATAGACATTAGTTTCCGAACCTTACAACTGATCCTACAGAGTAGGCTACTAATTTGTAGAGGAGAAAATTAAAACCAAAGTTTCCAGTGGTGAAACGCCTTCTCCTAGGTCAAATGGGCAGTGAGTGGTGCAGCCGGGGCTCCAGCCTAATCCCAAAGCTCTGGCTGTGTTACTTGCTCCCTCAGTCTTATGAATGACTTCCTGCAAAGGCTGCCACGGCCTGACAAATACTCAGGCCACCTTGGGGGTCTTCAAAGCTGAAACCCACCACACAAACAATGACAGTGGTGCCGGTTAAGCAGGTAGGCTTACGGCCTCCAACAGCCTCCAGGGCTGGGTCTGATCTCTCCTAGGAAGGAGGACTCTCAGGAGCATTAGGCAAATCCAGGAGAGTCTCCCACATGTGCACATGAGATTTGCTCTTTTTGGAATTTTCAGTCAATGACCTCTGCCAGATCCACCTGATTTTGCACTTAAGCTGTGGCCGGACTAAACTAGTGCAAAAAAACCCAAGGTATTCCCTGCCTCTTAGTTGCCTTTAATAAAAGGTCTGTTTGGACAATTTGGCATGAATTCCTTCACAGAAGGCATATAAGAGAAGTTTGTCTTCTTCACTGTATTATAGATGGAAGCTTAATATGAAAGTCCAGATTCAGAACTTTCAAATAGTTCTCAAAGCTAATGACCTAATTGTAGCTTTTCTAATCAATTATTCCTTTGTGGGGGCTTTAAATGCTCTACACATGTAAAGTGTGTATTACACCTCGTTCGAGGGAGACTTGACCAGATGTTTAAAAAACTTTGGAAATGTGGGTTTTCTTTGATCTCACAATTTTACTATTGGGAATTTGTCCTAAAATAATGGCCAAGAATGAAGATTTATGTACACTATTTTTCATCACAGGTTGATTTATAATAGCTTGTAAAATAGAAACAACCCAAAATGCCCCCCAAAAGAAATACATTTAAATCATTTAGTGTATTTCCCTGTAAGGAAAATGTTACACAGCCATGAAAATAATGTTTTCAAAGAATACTTAATGTAGGGATAGTGTCATGATTAAGGTCAAGAGAAAAGGAAGGGTAGAAATAACAGGAAGAACACTGGGCTGGAAACCAGAATGCTAGCAGTCCCAGAGTAGACTGCTATGCATGTTTTTATTTTTTCTGTTATCCACTTTCAAAATTTATTTTCATACAGCGGCTAACAGTGAACTCTAGAAAAACTTCATATTGATTGCTATTTTCTTCCCAGTTAAGGGTCTTCTCCAGTTACAGCCAGGCCAATTACACACAGACTATTTCTCTCTTGCCTTTTACTGTCTAATTTGCAGCTGGTATAGCAAGAGGGTTTGTGACAGTGAAGCTCAAGGCCACCTTATTGGTAAGAGGGCCTGGTAGTCACCAGTCAAGTTTACTTGGAGATTTTTCTCTACCTACCTACCTACACACACACACACACACACACACACACACACATATTCATTGCCATGGAACTGCCCCACTGCTGTAGATAATCATATCTGAGTCTGAGGGAATGGGGTTTTCCAACCGCAGAGTGCCCATGATGGCACCAAGTGGTAACAGCCCCTTTGAAGCACTGAATGTTCTTCCTGTTCCCCCAGTGTCCTCATTCTTTTTTTTTTTTTTTTTTTTTTTTTTGTGGAACCAGGGATTGAACTCTGTCCCCATTCTTGATGTATTATTTCTACAATGTTGTTTGCTTTGAGACCAGGTTTCACTAAATTGTGCAGGCTGGACTGGAACTCTCAATGCTGCCTTGTAAATAGCTGGAATTACAGGTGCACACCTGTACCCCTGTCTGAAAAGCCGCGAGACAGCCTCAAATGTACTAAGTAGGTCCTTCCCTACTCCTAACCCAAAGTCCTATCTAACAAATCCTGAAATCAAAACAACTCCTTTTTTTATTTTTATTTTTAAAAATATTTTTATTGAGAAACAAATAGCAATGAGACAGTTTCACAACCGATT
>NDGM011051463.1:0-10117 GCA_002564305.1 Octomys mimax | reverse complement strand
GCATGCTTAATGCCATCTACTTAGGAAAGGGATTAGATTCTGTGACTTCTTAGGCCCAAGCTGGAACATGACAGTGAACAGTCCTGCTTAGGACTATTTTGTCCTAACTACACTCAAGTTTGACAGCACACTACCTGTCATGTCAGAGATGAGTGACGGGTCCCCTCAAGACCCATCTAGGCCCTCCTTGCTTCTCTTAAGCTGAACTCCATCTGATGGCCCATCTCAGACTTCAGCCCTTGGCCTCTCTAGTGAAGAGCTCTGCAAGCCCTGGGTGTGCAGATCTCAGCCATGAACTTGAAACTTTCTCTCATGACCACTTCCTCAGACACCAGCAACACCCCAGAACTGTGCTGAGCAGGCATCTCCACACCTCCCCATTAGCTAGATTAGCTTTTCATAAAAATTATCAAGACCTGTAGACCTTGACCCAAGTCTTGTTGGGCCTCATCTAGGGCAACATCTAGTTAAGCCCAGGGCAGGTGAGGATTCCTGAGACTGCAGCTTCATCAATTTAAAGATAGACCCACCTCTGCCCCACCTAGGAACTGATTCCCCAAGCTTCCTTTGCAATGAGATGACTTCTCTCCCTTACCAGGGTTTTCCTTTTNTTTTTTTTTTTTTTTGCAGTACTGTGGGTCGAACTCAGAATGTTGTGCTTCTCAGCTTGCCAAAATTTCTGAGTGTATTGTATAAAAAAAGACCCTGAGTACTGGACTCAGAAAGGCTTGTTCCCTATCTCTTTACTTTGTGATTTTGAGCATACTAGTCTTCTATTTCCCTCTGGAAAAAAAAATAGCAAAGAATGCAAATCATGCGTGTACCATGAGGATACAAGATGCTATGGATTTGATCTTTAGCACCCCCAAAGGCTCATGTGTTAATGGCTTGGTCCCCAGCTCTTGGCACTACTGGGAAATAGCAGAATGTTGAGGTGCAACCTGGTGGAAGGGCACTGTGAGCATGGTCTTGAAGAGGATTCCTCCTCCTCCTCCTCTTTTTCACCTCTTCCTCTCTCCCACCATGGGACTCGGGGTTGAAACCCCTGAACTGTGAGCTAAAATATATGTTTCCTTATTAGCTGATTATCTTTGGTATTTTGTCAGTGACAGAAGCTGGCTAACAAGTGGCGGCATGTTTTAGGTGGTTTGTGTAAGCATTGAATCTTATACAGTTAATGAAAAGTCAGACTCCCTTTTGCTGGGAATTCAATGTGTGTCATTTAAATCTGCCTCGCACAAAGCCATGTTAGTTATTAACTCACCAAACAGTTCAGGGTATACACCCAAAGGCTGTACAAGCAGATACAACAGGATACAAAGCAGCGTCCCACTTACTTTCAGGAAGGGGGTCACAGTCACTTTCTACTTCAGTGCATCAAAATCTACAATGTGCGCTAGCTAACAACAATGACTTTACATAGCAGCAGTCAGAACACACAAAGCTGGTCTGAGCTGTACAAAGCTGCTGGGTATTTTTTTGCCTTTCTGTGAAATGTTTCCCCTTGACACATTTATCCCAACCCCATGATGCATTCCCAGTCCCAGTGGAGAACCACACTCATTACAATTAAGACAAAGTATTGGTTTATTCAGATGACTGACCAGTCACATTGGACAAAAGTTTTGGGCTTCATTTACATAATGTAAAAACATATATTTACATATTTTACAATAGTTGAAAATATACATCTATGGAAGAAAGATTCGTAAATGCATTTGAGATAAAACATACACAGTATGTTACCTGAATACACAAATGCTTTAAGGAAAATAGTTATAAGAATTACAAAAGTAGCATCACCAAGAATTTACAAAACTTTCCATCTTCTTAAAGGTCACTTTTCTCATCCTTTGGGATGTACAGAAATTATGTGGTTTACACAGTTTTATCCACATTTAAAACATAATGTTTTAAATGTTTTAGGCATAGCATGTACAGTACAAAGTGTTTCCTTAGGAACATAACAAAAACTGTCACTAGTGACCTGCTGTTGGATGGCTCCGAATTAATCAGCCATTGTTAAGACACTAGTTACGCTTATTGCTACAATATTCAAGTTGTTCTATTCACCCAAAATGTAATGAATTCAATTTATATTAGGATCTACCAATAAATTCTCAAAGAGTTATCACAGAATATACACTACTATATACAAAATAGCTATCCCAACTTAATGAAAACCTCATAACTTAGAACCAAGAACAGTAACTTGAGACAAATATTTGTGATTGTGAGATTGCAATTTCAAAGTGCACAGTGACTGCAATCAGCAGCAGGGTGCTGAGTCCTGACGCCTGGGAAAGGAGAACCTTGAGACCTGGCAGATACCAGAATAGCTTCACAAATTAAATACACAGGGGCTTCCAGCAGGCACAGTCATATGTCATGGGAGCCCTCGCTGTCCAGGTAGAGCACATAATTCGCTATCCAGTCACTGTGTGGAACCTGAAGAGCCAGCTTCCAGCGGGTCAACACTATCTTTGCTTGGAACAAGAAGCCCAACCCCTCAGCCATATTCCAGTGTTGGGGGACCCCGAACGAGATTGAAATAGCCAGCGAGGGCACCCAGGTCAATGTAGAGGGAGCGCTGTCTCCTGAGCGCCTCGGACTCCTCAGTGCTTCCTGTGCATGAAGAATCTGTAAAGGGAAACAGGAAAAATAAAACAAATGACAAGGGACCCTGTCAAATAATAAGTACTCGTTCCTGTGGTTTTATTATAGATTGGTCCTTGAGCACATGATGGGATAGTCTATGGAACACGACAGAGACCACAGAGTTCAGAGGGGAATCACCAAAGACAGGAAATGAGGCAGAGATTGTGGCATATATTCCAACAGCCCAGATGGATTTCTTAAATACAGAAGAATCAGACAAGAAGCAGAAAAATGCCAACAGGCATTCCAGGCTTGACATCATGGTCTGCATTAGGAATGTCACAGATGAGTAAGAACACGCAGCCAGGGGTTGTGGAATGCATATATTTTCCTACATTGAGACGATTCCTAGCTGGTAAAGTGATTTCCACCAGAGGAACATTAAAAATGAGAATCGATATCACACTCTATATTTAAACATATTGAGCAGCGCTGTGAGGCTTCCTACCAATGCCTGGGGACCTCACCATAACTGACTTAACACAACCCTACTTCGCCAACAAAGCTGCCACACTTAATTTGTTTTTAAAGCCAAATGATATTCTTTACTGCATATAAATGAGTCAGAGACAATTTCTGATGACTGTATTGTACATATACTTGCGCTGAAAACTTGCCACAATATTGTGGTAAAACACAGAGGTTGTTTGTTTGTTTGTTTGTTTGGAGAAAGGCTGTTGCTGTGTTGCTGGACTGGCCTACATTCCTGAGCTCAGGTGATTCTTGGCCTCAGCTTCCCGAGTGCTGGGGCTACAAATATGCACCATCACTCCCAGCTGCTATTTCCTTTTCTCCTCTGTGCTTCTGCAGACCACCTCACAGAAGAGAGGTGAGGGACGCCACACACGACAGGGTGTCTTACCAGCAATGTTCTCCGGAAGCTCCAGCTCCTTCCTACTCAGCAGCCTCTTCCGTTCAAACAGGGCAGAGTCCAGGCTCTGGCAGCGTGGCTGGTCCTCTCTGGGGGGATTCAGGGCTTCGTGTTTGAGCAGGTCTGCAGCTCGTGGGCGGTGCTTTGGGTTCCGCTCCAGGGCGGCTTCTATCAGGTCTCTCATGCCAGGGCTGCAGTCGCCTGCAATGTCTTCCAGTGGAGGCGCCTGCTTGTGGATCTGCCAATAAACCAGTTCTATTAGACAGCAGAGAGACCTAAACCCTCAGTGGAAAAGTGCTCCAGACCTAATGAGGGCCTCCTGCCACAGGAGCCACAGTAAGCGCAAGCTGTAGGGTCAGCAAGTTCCCCTCTGCTTCCTAGGGACACAGAGCTAAACCCACTTTTTGGTTTCATACTACAAAAAGTAGCTCCTAGGTCTGAAATCACCATGACAATTTTCTGCCTGAAGGTGGCCCTAAAGTCACTGCAGTAACAGGAAAGT
Source organism: Octomys mimax (assembly GCA_002564305.1). Classification (NCBI taxonomy): domain Eukaryota; kingdom Metazoa; phylum Chordata; class Mammalia; order Rodentia; family Octodontidae; genus Octomys; species Octomys mimax. The sequence goes on along the minus strand of NDGM011051463.1, from coordinate 6,086 downwards.
GTTCTCAACACCAGTGAAACAGGAGCTACGTAGCATACTACAAGCCAGGATGGCCTGGAGAAAAGTGACATTATTTTTTAAGTGTTCAAAGAACATATGCAACTTCCCTAGCTGCTGGGTTTCAGGCATTCTGATGCCAGGCACTGGCAATTTATTATACATACAGCATAACACTACAGCACATAACGTGTGTGCAATGCACACTAACACAGCCCTGTTTCCTTTGTCAGTATGGAGCTTCCTTCCATGTGGGAAGAACCTGCAGCTTCTCTCAGGGGTCACTTTCACCTTCACCCCATGTCAGGGTGGGTGTCCCAGAAAGCAGAGCAGCTCCTCCCCTCCAACAGGTGGTACCTGCCCCACCCCTGAGCAGCACTTACTATGTACAGGTAGGAGGGGTAGGCTGAGCGGGGATAGCGCTTCACCCAGGGTGGCGTGCCCGTCTGCATGTGGATAAGCGTGGCCCCCAGGCTGTAGATGTCTGCTTTGGTGGAGTGGCCCCGGCACAGGATCACCTCCGGGCTCATGTAAATCTGAGGAAGATGAGAACCATCAGCCCGAGTCCCCTCATTTGTCTGCATTTCCATTTCCCCAATCAGCTTAGGAACTTGGTTCCTTCACCTTTGTTGTATTTATTGCACACTTCAGCCCTTAGGGAAAGAAGTCACCGGTGTGCCCCTTAAACCAAAGAGAGCACTGAAGGCTGGGAAGTCAGCAGCAGCTTTGGACAGAGGGGTCCCTGCATCTGACCAAACACGTGTCTTTCCATAGACCGAGTGGTAACCGACGGCAGCCAAGGGCCTGGCACCAAGAACTGACCCACACTCACACTGATTGCTTCTGTACACCCTCGCTGGGTACAGCTCACTTCCTTACAATGGCAATTCCTTTCATATTTAAGTGACACTACAGACATACTTTGTCTCGTCTGTCATTTAATGGCCAAACCTCTAGTTATCCACAGTGATAAAAGGTGGCAGAAACTACTGGGTATTGACATGAATTGCCCAGAAAGGATGAATTTTAAAAATAAAGTGCAATGGTGAGAAAGTGATGTGAGTGAGTTGCTTCTACAGACTACACTTCTGTGCCTACCTAGATAGAGCCCAGTGCATATCAAATGCCTGCCATAATAATTGAGAGCATACAAATTCTTGTTGGTTTCACTGGTTGATACTGAGGAAGTAGAGATAGTTTAAGAAATAGAGTTTCTCTAAGTCCTTATTTGCAAACTTTAAAAGAAGATAGGAAGAACAAACATTAGTGACCAAACACTAGTGTCCCTGGTGGGGACAGATACATAGTAAATAATATCCTAAGTATCAATACAAGTTGAACATCCCTGATCTACAAATTCCAAATCTCAAATCCAAAATCTGAAGTCTGTTGAGCCCTGACCAGACATCACAGTGGAAAATTCCACACCTGATCTCACATGACAGGACACAGTCCAGACACAGGTACACAGGCATGTTGACACACCTGTCCTTCCAACTACTTAGGAGGCTGAGGCAGGAAGCTCCCTAGAGCCCAAGAGTTTGAGGCTAGCTTGAGCAATATAATGAGACTCTTGTCTTCTTAAGAAACAAAACAAAATGATAAACATTTTTTTAAAATGCATAAAATTACTTGAAGCTAAATGTATAATGTGCACATTAAATACACATTATATACAAGCAAATTTGCAAAATCAGAAAAAAATTCAGAAGCCTAAAATATATATTAAGTATTTAAGATAAAAGATATTCGATTTGCATTTAGCTTCAAAATTCAGTTATGCCGTTACTTGAATATGGGGCAAAAGGTCAGTGTTCCCAGAAGATATTTCTGAGTAAGTAAGTAAAGAACTAGCTTACAACAACTGGGGAAATTGCCCAGTTTCCCCATCCTGACCCTGCTCAATTCCTTCCTACAACCCACTTCCGGACTGGCTTTCTTTCACTGTCAGCAAACAAACTAAGTTGAGCTCTCATTCACAAACTTTCCCTGCACCCCAGCAGAGTAATTAGATCTTGAAGGATTCTCTCAATAAGTATACTCAGGAAGTTAAAACATGTAAGTACAGCACTGTACCCACCAGCCAGTAGTGATGTGCTGCACACTTAAAATTTTGGTTAACAGGGTAGATCTCATGCTAGGAGTTCTTAACACAACCATATAAAATCAAAAGAGGAAAAGAAACAGAATGGATATTATCATCAATGGAGGATGCTTGCTCCCCATATAAAGACAGTTAAGCCAAGCAACAAGTACACTGTTAATAGAAGCAGGCATCGCTATGTACAGGTGGCTCTGCAGACTCGATTCAATTGCACACCTGGGCTGCATTCAAGGACAGCAGAGGACAGGCCCTCTGTGAGTCCTACACCCACTGATGTGAGCACAGGAGCCAAGGAAATTGATCAGGGTCAAGTGCTTCTCAGAAAGGGAAAAGGATTGCCCTATGTATCTGCATGTGCATGTGATAAGTAAATATTAACTTTTGGAAGGTAAGAAAAGGATCAGAAGTAACAATTTTTTTTAAAAAAAGTGATATTACCAAGTCATTCTAATTTGCTATTACCTTCATCTATCTCTTTCTGCCATGTTAAAACAAAGATAGGCCAGAAACAAGGTTACAACACAACACACTAAACACAAATGCTGAGAGGAGAAGGGTCAAAGACAGGCAACACAGGGAGGTACTATCCTGGGGGAATCAGAAATCGTGGTTGACTAGGCAACAGCCATGTCCTCCTATCCTAATAGGAGATGGATCTGCATGGCTAACTGTGAGTAAATATATCTTACTTGCTCTTTCAGTAGACAGAGTAAAAGCAAGCTTGTGCAAAGCTTTCATCAGTGACTTCACAATCTTATCAGACTTCCCATTATTACCCTTAATCTGTGAACACCGCACAGATAGAGTGCAAGTTGCTCATGGGCTGCATACTGTCACCAGAGCTGGTTCTGTGCTTCACACAAGGCAACTTGCACTAACTGAAATAACTTGACCTAAATAAATACTGTTCAAGGGTGAGATGTGTCATTATTTTTCATCCATGCACCCTGCTAGAGAATCCCAGAAAAGCCATGTCTTTCTCCAGCGTTGCAAAATGTGCAAGTCAACCACACTGCCAGGAAGTAGACGGTATTTTCCAACTCTAATACCATAAAGTTGCATCTCAAACTGGCTCCAGGAAAGGGTGGAATGTCATATATCTGGAACTTTGAACCCTGCCAAAGTGGTTCAAACATTTTCCAAAGAAAATAGGTCATAAGCATTAAGCTCTATTAGATGTTATGCTTTGGCAAAGAGTTCTTACGATCTGAGAACTAAACATTCTTTCAAAAAACAAAACAAAAAAATGGTTGGCAGTTTTCTCTGAGTATTATTTTGTTCAAAGACGATGATCAAGAAGCACTTCTCCCTTGCCAGGTGTGGTGGTGCATGCCTGTAATACTAGCTCTCAGTAAGCTGAGACAGGAGGATCACCATGAGTCCGAGGCCAGCCTGGGCCACACAGTGAGTTCAAGGCCATCATGAACTACATAGCAAGCCTCTGTCTCAAAAAAAGGAAAAAAAAAAAAGAGGGAAACAAAGAACAAAACCACTTCTCAAGTTAACTTGCAGGAGTATCAGCAAAATAAGAATGGATCCTGCTACCCAGCAAGCCTTTGCACTGCAGGGGTTACAAAAAAGCTTTTGGAATATTGCTTTGAAAGGATCTCATAGCTGAGTTCTGTGCAGCACCTCTGCTAGCTGCTATGGGCTGCCACTGGGCTGAATACGACTGATCTGGTAACCTCAAGGCAAACACAGCCAAGGACCCTGTGCCCACTTCAGATGGCACTACCAAGGGAGAGAGGGGAGGATGTATAGTGTCTCAGGCCAGTGAGAGGGGCCAGGTTACCTTCCCAGATACATCTACTCCTTGCCCAATACGATCTACTGTAACCCCAAATGCTGATCACTGAACGACTCAAGTAAATTTAGAAGAGCTCCTCCCAGGGAAGAGGAATGGGGAAAGGCTGACCATCAGGCACTAGGCTGCAGTTAGATTAGCGTATGAAGTTCTGGTGTGCTGTGGCCCAGGATGATGACAACAGACGCTGACTAGGTATATCTCAAAAAGCCAGATTTTGAATTTTGAATATTTTCACCATAAAGAACTAATGCTGTTTGGAGGAGACAGGTGTAACCTCACTACCTAGTATATTCATGTACTGAAATTGTGTCAGTTATACTGAAAGGTTTCACCACCCTTAGACTTTAGGTTCAGACTCAGGAAGAACAGAGATCAGGTCTGTGATCTGTCAGCTGCTGAGTAACTTCAGGCATTTTTAGTTATTGTAATCTCTTTGAGTTTATTTCCTTATTGTAAAATGGGAATAATATTATCTGCCACAGTACTTGTATTCACCAACAGAGTTGTTGTGGAGATGAAACGATATAATTCATTTAAAGTGCTACATGTATTACTATAAAGTTAACTGCAATTCTATCATCACTGTTACTGCTGAATTGTGCACATGGATGTGCCTCATAGGAAACCTGTGGGGACCAAAGGCGTCACAGATTTAGAGGGTTTCAGATTTTGGTACAGTTTTAGATTTGACAGTATCAAATGAGTGACTATAATCTGGATTTTCCTAACTGTAATGCTCAATCTACTTTGGCATTAGACTGTTTCCATGTATCTATCAAATATAGATGTATACATATAGACAGATACATGTCATGAGACATACTATATTAGAAATACCATATTATCACATATTATAAATAACAGGAGCAAAATATATAGAAATTAAAATGATAAACTTATTTTCTGGCACACAGCAAATGTTCATTAAATTTGTTCTAGTGATAATAGCAATTTAATACAATGGCTTTCATCTCGTTCCCTGTGCTTCTTTTCCACAGTGATTTTAGAATTTGTTAAGTCCTTATAAGGTGTTAGTAACTTTCATATGCATACAATTACCTCTGTTCCTCGGAGGTCCTTAGGGAAATAGGTATCTCCTGTCATTTGAACACTTAGGCCAAAATCCACCAAAACAGCTTTTGTGGACATGAAGACAATATTGCTGGCTGTAATGACAGAGAAATTCTTAGCATAAAATTGTTTATGTGACTGCACACAAGATGAATATACTATCTAAAGCAGGCAATCCCCAATTAAAGCAGGGCACAATTCTTTTCCTAGTGAGATAAGTGTATCATACTCAAAAGAGGATGAATTTGCTAAGAATGTTGGTGAAAACCATTTCTAATCTGTCCAGAGCCCAGCTAATACAGATGTAAATGACTGTGGCCAGTATTGATTCCCATGAAGCTGATTTATAAATTCTAAGATACAAGCATACTATTATTGAGCCATTTTCTAAAACACAAAGTAAAATTTCCAATTTTCCCCAGTAAAGTTGTGCTTTTGTCTGAGTATAGCTACAAAAGACTTTATAGCAGTCACACTCCACTATTTTGTTACTCTATCTTAATTCTAGAAACCAGTCTCTAAAAGATTATGTTCAAAGTGGCTTTCAAAATTAAAAAGCCACTTGTTCCTTAAAAATACATAAATATATGTTATGTGTTAAATTATTTTCTTTTTATTTTTTTAATTCTGGGGGTCGGTGTTCAGAGGCTCTGGGGCTCGAATCCAGAGCCTCACGCATGCCAAGCATAAGTTCCATCTCCAGCCCTAAATTTCTATTTTAAATTCCTTACTGATAAGGGCACAACTGAATGTGACTGTAACATCAGGAGCTACCTAGTGGCCTGATCCCAAGACATGTCTCAGGAGCACAGGGCAGGAGGTGAACGGGGCTCTCAGGGACCCTCTCCACCACGGAAGCTTTCCACTTTGAAGGGAGGAACCCACTCGCCTCCTGTCCACCGAATTTCTTCAAGCCCAAAAGGCACACGCCCCAAGCTACTCACGTTTAATGTCATGGTGGATCACTTTCTTGGAGTGCAGAAAGTCAAGTCCCTTCAGAACGTGTTTTGTCACCCAAATAATTTCAAATTCTCTCATGGGTCCACAGCTTTCCAGTTTCTCCAGGACAGATCCTCCCTCTCCTGCTTCCATAAAGAGGTGGACGGT
>NDGM011051462.1:1416-15490 GCA_002564305.1 Octomys mimax | reverse complement strand
AAATAAATAAATAAATAAATAAAATTTAAAAAATTTAATAGCAAAATGTAAGGGGGAAAGAATGGCTTGAGGGACAAATTAGAAGAAGAAAGACCTGCACTTGAAGTTTTATTTTGGGGGGGTGTCTTAGTCTGTCCTGTTGCAAAGGACACACAAGATAGGGGGTTCACCATTGAGAATTACAAATTTGAGCCCACTCTGAGCAACTTAGGGAAACCCTGTCTCAAAATAAAATTTTTAAAAAGGGCTGGGGATATAGCTCAGTGTGAATGCCGAGTTCCATCCCCAGTAACACACACACACACATACACACACACACACAAGCCTACATGATGCCCCAGACCTATTAGCCCAGGCCAGAGAATGAGTCTGGAGGCCAGAGCCTGTGGAGCCAGAGCTTTTGTTTGCCCAGAGGGAAGAGAATCAAACCAGAAGGTCAGTCTCAGGTCTTAAACTGAATTGAATTTTGCCCTGCTGGGCTCTAAACTTGCTTGGGACCCATGACCCCTGTATTCCTTTACTGTGTTCCTCTTGGAATGGAATGTCTGTCTGCCTATCTCAGTATTGTAGCTTGGAAGTAGATGACTTGATTTCTAGTTGCACAGATGAGAGGCATTTTGCCCCAGGATATGTGATAGGCAGTACCTATGCCTGGTGAGGTAATTTAAATGATGAGATTAGAGACTTTTCTAAACTGTTTTCAGTGAGATTTCAGATATAGTAAATGTTGCAATGGATGAGATTTTGGAGACATTGCGTGGGATGAGTTTTTATTTTGCATGTGGGATGGATGTAAAGTTCTAGGGATCAGAGGGTAAATTATAGTGTGTTGAGTTGTGGCCTCTAAAAGAAAAGTCCATCCAGAACCTCAGAATGTGACCTTTTTAGAGTAAGGGCCTTTTGCAGATATGGTTAAGGGAAGGTCCCAAGATGAGTTCATCCTAGATTAGGGTGGACTCTGAATCCAGTGACACCTGTCTTTGTAAGGGGAAGAAGAGACAGTTACTCCCAGAGAGAGAAGTCCACACCCAGGCAGACTGTGACGTCCTGATGCCTCAAGCCAAGAGAGGCGATGTTGTTAGTGGCCACCAGAAACCGGGAGTCAGGCCTGGAGCTGATCCTCCCTCAGAGCCCCAGGGGGACCAGCCCTGCCCACAAGTGGGTTTGAATTCTAGCTTCTAGGCCTGGGGAGAGGTTTCTGTTGTTAGTTGGCAAGTTTGTAGCAGGTTGTTAGGGAGCCTTAGGAAACATAAGGCTTTTGGATGGGCAGGACTGCATCCGGAAGAAGCCTTGTCCTTATGATCTTGAGAGTAGGCTTTGGCTATCTAAAGAAGAGTCACTCCAGCTCTGGGCACCACTTTAGCATTCAGAGGCTTCAGTGACTCAAGCTTGGGGACACAAAACAAGCTGGCAGGAAAGTCAAGATTTGAAGTCATGTTTCCAACTCCAGATAGGAGGCTCTGTCTCTAGGAGAGAGGCCGGTAGCATCTCCTCTCCTTCCTCACAACCCAGAAACTGTCTCCTGAGCAGCCTCGTGGGCACTGTGGTATGTTCTGGGGAGCCGCTCTGGTGCAGGTACCTATTTCAGAAGTCCCCGAGGCTCAGCTCTCTTGACCTCTCACCCCTGCCCTCCACTAGCAATAATCGGTAGCCATGACTATTGGACATGAGGATGTCACTGTGGCCCACTTTACAAACACAGTGACATCCCTGTCGGATTTCGCTAATGGACATGGACACATCTGACCGCTTGAACTCCCCAGTAGGTGAGCCACAGCCATTCCAAATAAACAGTCACGTTCTCTCCTGGCCTGGCTGGCCTGCTGGAGCCTGCCATACCCTGGCCCCTGTTTCTCCTGCCTTCGTCCATTCCCAGCTGTGGCTGATTAGCTAAGTGGGGAAATGTTGGGAATCGAGAGGAAATGGGGGGAAAAAATCCACTTAGATTATATAGTGGTTTAAACACCAAATATCATGCAAGTCACCAGCCTTCTCCCCAGCTTTTTGGTTCCCTCAGTCCTCAGCCCAGGAAATGGATCTTGGGATTTGAAGCTAGCAATGTTCCTGTGGTGATAGGCAGTTAGGACTGTAACATCAGAAATAGTGAAAGCAGGGGCAGGGAGATAGCTTAATAGAATAAATGCTTCCCTGGCAAGTGCAAGGGCCTGAGTTCAATTCACAGTTCTGCCAAAAGAAAAAGAGAGACAGAGACAGAGACAGAAAGAAAGAGAGCCACTGACCACAGAGAATGAACAAGGCTGGGGTTTCAGGGAATCCAGACCTGGTGCTGACCAGCTTTGGCCAGAAGCAGCTCCTTGGCCTCTGCTCCTCTACCTCAACTCACACTTAAGGTGAGGCTATGTGCATGGCTGTGTGTGAGACTCTGAAGATTGGCAGGGGTCTGGTGTGGACTAAGCTTGTGGCATGAGGAGAGAGGCAAGTTGTAGCTGCCTTGCTTGTGATCTCTCTTGTTGCCATTTGACACTTTTCATGTGGAGTCTTTGCTGCAGATTCCAAAAGCCATAGTGCAAGGCCCTTTCTGGTTGTAAGGAAATGACTCTTTAAAGGGCTACTGAATGAGTTTAACCCAGTTTTCGTTGTGATGTTAAATGCTAACAGAGAGATTGGATTTCTATTTCACTGATAAAACATTTAGAAAAAAGTTCAGAATTTGATAGCATATTCTTTCAAACTGAGTTCCTGTTCAGGTTTTCTTTATTAAAAAAAAAAAAAAATCCCAGAAGGTGCATTATGTCCATGCACCAACTCCCCATGAGGAGCACGGTCACTATGTGCTGCTACACGTACTACTAAGAAAAAAGATAAAAATCCCAGAAAAAAAAAAAAAAAAAAAAAAAAAGAAAGTCCTGACTGCTACTGGGTGTTGTTGCATTTTTGCTTTGTCCCTACTCTCGGAAGGTAACCACAGGGTGACATAAGACCATTACATCTAGAATGAATCCATTTTCCTGCCTGAACAAGCACATAGCCAGGGCTCTTCCAGACCTGCCCTGGCCCACTCAGCTGAGGGTTCAGCCATTCTGGGGACTTAGCCCCAGCTTGTGTACACTCTTGCTGGTGCTTAGCACAGCTGTGCTGCTTCAGTCTCTAACCTCCCTGTTGTTCATGCCTACATTCTCAGAAGTCTTTCTCCAATGAATATAGCAGTAGAAAAAAGCCAATAGTAGAAATAAGTAACTCAGCCTTTAATGGGCATTTGGTAGGAGACAGGTAATGGTGTCTAGAGACAGTGGGAATAGCTGCCTACCTCAAGCTTGGTTGCAGAAACCTGGAACAGAACAGCTTGTCACTTTCTCTGGGCCTCTGTATTGGGCTCTGCGGAGCTATGTCCTGATGTTCATCAGAATTTCCTGTGGCCCAATTTGGAAAAAGCAATTAAATATCACATCCTTGGGCTTCAGAGCTGGCTTCCCAGCTCCTTCTGCCCCTGTTTCTTTTCATCTAGAAAATGTTCCCTAGAGCCAGGATATAGCTCATTGTCACAACACCTGCCTAACAAGCACAAGGTCCTGAGTTTGATTCCCAGTACAAAAAAAAAGTAGCCCGACCATCATCTTCCTGTTTCCTGTTTCATATATATAAAGGATTTTTTGTGAATTCAATGTTCTGTGCTATTGGCCTTTGAGGTTAGAAACCATAGTCTGTATCAGAGGAAGCCAAGTGGAGTGAGCAGAGCAGAAAGGAGGTTGTGGGGGAATTGGGACAATTCTGAAAGGGCTGGAGGGGGTAGCAGTGTGGCCTTGTGAGCACATCAGCTTGGCAGCTGGATGCAGGAGGAGACCTGGTGTGTTGGGCCCAGCTCCATGGCCACTGCCAGGTCAGCTCCCTGTGCCCACCAGAACCATGGCTCAGCACTATTCCTTTCCAGCCCAGAGGTGCCCATGGATGCCTCATGTATCCATGGAAAGGCCTGGTAGAGCCACTTTCCAGCCACTGTCTCTTACAGAGTTTCATTGTGTGATACTTGTCCCCTATGGCTGGGGAGATGACAGTGGAGTGATTGGGCAAGCAAGGTCACATATTTGATCCTGGAGCTGGGGTATCCCTGAGAAAGTTGATGTACTCTCATAAGGTGCCTACCACTCAGTGTTCCCATGTGTCTATACCATTCTAACTCCATACAATGGACTGAGTTTGAGTCTATCCTGTTGTGTACTCACTGGGGCATCAACATCCCCTCCCAGAACCAGAATTGCCTGGGGTCAGACAAGATCCACACTGTCCTGTCAGTATCTATAAAGTCTACAGGCCAGGCTGAGCATCTTTCTGTTACAGCGTCTGTGTCGTGTGTATCTTTCCCTTTCATTAGCCTCTTCCTCAGCCACTGGAGTGCCCTGGCTCTGGTGGGATCCCAGCTTTACATCCCCTGCACACTTGGGGACCTGGGATTCTGGACCTCTGTGAGGTCTTTGCTGCTCTCTTGCCTTTCTTATGGTATAAGGATGAAAGTCACACCCGAGTCCAAGGTATAATATCCTGTGGTGTCCCCTGCCTGGACAAGGCTCAGAAAGACCAGCCACCAAGGGAAGACAAAGGTTAACCTTAGGAACAGATAGCCAGGCAGGTTCTCTCAGGGCACTACCATCAGAGACTGTGCTCAGCATCCTGTGGACATGGTAGGTGTGATGCCCTCTTTGCCAGACCTTTGCTTACAAATTCCTCTGGCCTGTTATGACCCTCAGCTCAGTGTGAGCTGGGCCCTATCAGAGCCTGTGGCAGTGAAGCCCCCTAGTACAGCCTGCACTCCCCGAAGGCCATCCCTACAATCTCTTGGGGGGACTGTCCCCTCCCCATGATGTTGGTCGTCCCAGCTTCCATGTCTTCTGTGGAGTTGGCCCTGAGGCCCACAGTACATGTCAGATTCTCATGGGTGTCTGCGTCTGGTCTCCATCCTGTTAGCTTACCATCTGGTGGCTCATAGGGGAGAGCATTCTGAGCCAGAGCAGGGGTTGGCACCACACAAGGGAAGGCCTTAGAGTGGATGATGGCTGAAAGATGTGCTGCCCATGTTTTGTAACCTGTAAAGGTCTTTTCTGGGCCTCCAGTAGTTCCCCAAGGGTGGTACTGCTCCATAGCATTGAAATCTCTCTAAGCTGATTAGGAGAGAGGCAGATTCACTCTGGTGCCAAGTCTCAGATGTGTGCTCTCAGTCCTGCTGGAGCACCTTGGAATGAGAAGCCCAGAGCCCTGTCCCCCACCCTGAATGTGGTAAAGTAACTGTGGAGTTGTCCTGAACCTCTCAGAGGGACACCTCAGGCCTACTTCACCCACTTCTCCTTCCACAGTGAGGAAGTGAGGAAATCTTCCACCAGTAGGCTGGTGGCAGATTTGGGCCCCACTTGTTGGCTGGCTGTGCAGAGAGTCTGGATGACTGTGGCATCCTTGCAAGGGTGATATTGGGTGCCCAGGCAAGTCAGAATATGGGAGGAGTAGCAGCTGTACCTCAGTGGGGTCTCCTGGTGGAGGGGACAAGAAGGAACAGTCAGCACTGTCTGTCTGGACTCACCATGGCCCTTCTGACCTGCTCCTGCAGCCACAGTAAACCAGCCTGGCTAAGGACAGGTAGTAAGGCCAGCTTCCTATGTCTCTAGTAGAAGCCATGCACTGTGGTGTCCAGGTCTGTGGGGGCCTGGCCTGCTGTAGTGCCCCATGAGCCTTGTGTGAGACCCCCTAACTGCTGAAACCTTGTGAGTAGAGCTAAGTCAGTCTCATTGCTTCCTGGAGGAGCAGTGATTGGATGGCATGTAGTGATCTAGACATGCAGGGTCCCAGCTCTGACCCAGGTGGAGTACTGGCTGCCTCATAAACAAACATATAATCTCCAGGGGTTTGGTTCCTCCCTGTACCTGTAGGCCCTCAGCTTTCACCATTCCAGGAAGGCCGGAGGGATGATGTGACTCAGGAACAGCCAGTCCTGAGGTAGAGTGAAATGGATGCAGGCTCATCCATCCGGAACCTTTGTGCCTGGAGCCCTGGGGCTGCTGTTTCACCCTTAGCTGTGGGCTAAAGATGACATGCATGTCCTTTAGGGGTCTGAGGAATGTGAACTGGCAGTGACCTGGTCCTTCTGTCAAGAGGCAGGCAGCACACTGGGGGCAGTTGGATGACAGTGGCCATAGTGCAGCAAATGCTAAAGGTGGGCAGCAGGCGGAATTACTAGGCTGTGCCAATGCAAGCACATGTATTGTTCAGTCCCCGCAGGAGAGTTGGTCTCTGCTGTGAGTCTAGGATCCTTTTCACTTTGGGAGCGAGCTCTGGTTCAGTGGACAGCATGGCCAAGCATGCTGGACCTGGTTTATAGTGTACCATGTCCTCCTGTGTCTTAGGGTGTGTATTGGGACCACCAAATATAATCAGCCTTGACTGAACGAACCCAGGGTGGGTGTCCGTGGCCTTTCTCTGTGTACAATAAGGCTGGGTGAGCATGGTAAGAGGAGGTACTGCTGTGCAGTACGCCCATGGGAAGTGAAAAGAAGTGCTCAGCATGCTCATTCAGCATGTGCCATGAAGCACATACAGTGTGTGGTGGGAGGCCAGGTCATAGGGAAGAGAGTGCATGGGGCAGGCCAGCACCACAGTTCCACATCTGGGTGTGCCAGAGTCACTGCCTTGCTTTCTTTATAGAGCTGTGATTGGGAATAGGAGGGCTGCTCAGGTCTAGAGAGCTCTCTCTAAAGAGGCAAGATTGGAAATGTTGCCTGACAGAAGGAACCCAGCCTCTGTGAAAATAGGGAGCCTGAGGCCTGGGTGAAAGAGAGGAGAAGCTCAGAGAGCAGGCTGGCTGAGTCCTGGAAGTACTCCTGGTGCAGGCTGCCTGCTTCTCTTGCTTGCCCTAGCCACACCTGTGGCCAGCACACAGGCCTCCCCCACCCCTGCCCACCTCAGCCTGGCCTCACAGAGGCTCTGCTGTGCCCTTCTGTTTTTGTTTTCCTCATTACAGGAAAGCCAAGTGTTTCCTGAGTGTGCATAGAGCCAACACATCACTTCAGCGGAATATTTATATTTCCCTCTAAGAGAGAGTAACAAAGATGCTGTAAACATGGTTGAACTCTCCACAGGCTATGACTTATAAGAGTCACAGGGAAAGGGCAAATGAAATGCCTTATTAAAACAGACATTCGCCTGCTTTATTCTGAAGTTTTGCTAAAATCCTTTGTTCTGACATCTTGTTTAAAAATAAGTTGCAGCTATTCAAGGGTTTTGGTGGTCTTTTGTTTGCCATACTGTTTGCATGAACTGGTTCTGGTAATGTGGAATCTGAGCCAGCCTTTGTGTCCCCAAGCTGTTGAACAGAGGCAGTGCAGTACCCCTTGGCACGCTGTTTAGAACAGGGCTGTGAGGATGTTACTATGGGTATGACGAGTGCAAGTCCCCACCCTGCACGCCTGCACAGCTGCCTGGCGTGTGCCTTCTTGGCTGTGGGCCTGGCACACAGGAGCCTGCTGAGGTCAAGAGCAGAACGAGCATCCAGGTCTGAGAAGTCAAAGAACTTCCAAGGGAATGTGCTCTGGCATGGGTTGGAGGGCATTGAGAGCACAGAGGCCCCAGATGGGAACGGGGGCGGGGGAGAGGGTCTTTGGAGGAGAGAAGCAGGGCTCAAGGTGCTGGAGAAGAGCTTCTTACAGAGCCCATGTGTGGGTGAGACCCTGTGGCATGCATGTTGGCAGGGGAGACAGATGTCATGGACAGTGGCTTCCAGGGGGCTAGGACCTGAAGTTGGGCCCAGTGAGGAGGCTTTGGAATATCTCAGCCAGGTTGATATGGCCTGGACCAATAATGCAGGTCTCCAGGGTATTTAGGAGAGGGGCCCACAGGACTTGGTGAAGCGAGAAGCATGTCTTAGGTGGCCTGGGGCTCTAGAGTAGCAGGCCAGTGGTGGACCTGGCTAAGACCAGGGTCAGTGAGCCAATGGAGACAAGCTGGGAGCAGGGCTGGGAGCTCAGTAAATCAGAAGTGGATAGGGCATCTTCTTGGTGAGTTCTAGGAGGGAGGTTGCCATGGGTCTGACGCTCAGAAGAGTTTGCGATAAGACAGAAGTTTGTGAGCTGTGTAGATCCAACCTTTACAGTTGGGGCCCCTGGCTATAAAGGATGAGAAACATTACAGAGCAAGCTGCAGCTGTTTCCAAGTCCAAGGTTGTGTTTCCAGGCTCCTAGGCTCCCAACCCCCTTTCCTTCTTGGCTTGGGAGCCTTCCTGGTTCTGAAAGGTAAGGGTGAGCACCCCAGTTTTGACCTTTCAGGATGGAGGGCAGTGCATTCCTGGGGACACCCTGGGAGAAGTCGTGCCAGGCTCCTGGTGCCAGTGCCAGGTAATGGGGGAGGGCAGCTAAACCCTCTAGCCTCCCCACCACCCCAGGCCGCCCTCACTGCTGCTGCTGCTGCTGCTGCTGCTGCTGCTGCTGCTGCTGTTGCTGTTGCTGCTGCTGCTGCTGTTGCTGCTGCTGCTGCTGAGAAACAAACCAGGGTGACTGGGCGGAAGGTCAGGAGTTTAAGAGCTCGTTTGATTCAAAACCCGGTAAGAGACAAGAGGGGAGTGCGCCGGTTTTATATGTGGATCCTGGTATTTTCTTTGAGTTGGGCGGAGAGTGGAGGGGCAGGGAGGGAAGGCAGGCCGCCAGAGGGCACGCTGCCAAGCAGAGCGCAGCTAATGCGAACCATACGGCTGGCGGGTGGGCGGGCAGCAGCAGCAGCCCATCTCCTGGTCAGGCATAATGTAGTCCTTGCAGGCAGGCAGCAAGATGGCCTGGACAGTGCGGCTGCTTAACCCTTCAGGTGCTGAGCACGAGCTGTTGTTCCTCTTGCTTGTTGCTACTGCTATACGGTGTCTGTCCTGGATGCAAGCTGGTTAGCAGCCTCCCTGCTTTGACATACCAGTTGCCTCCTATACTCCTGCCCGAGATGTGATGACCACAGCTGTCTCCAGGCAGCTTCAGTGTCTGTGGGGGCCATCACCCCTGGTGGACAGTCATTGGCCTCACGTGGGTGGCTCTTGCCTGGCTTGGCCTGGCCTTATCTGCTTTTTCCGGGCCATGTATGCAGTGCCACCAGCCAAAGCAAATGTAATAAGGGCTTCCTCTGTGGCAATAGCCAGTGTCAGGGAGACAGCCTTTCTCAGCTCTCCTGGCAGTCAGAGTCCATACCAAGGCTCATTGCTGTTACACCCACTATTCCCAGCACAGTCCCAGTTCGTTTCTTGTATTGTGAGCAAGGAGCACAAAGCCTGCTTCTTGCTCACCTACTGGTGGGCTCGGGACACTGACCCTTTTCTCTGACTATTAAGAGGGTAGTGGTCCAAGGAAACATGCACAGGAATGTCCACCTCAGCAGTGTTTAGATCAAGAGCAGAGATGAACCCCACATGTGGCCCCCACATGTGACAGTGTAGACTTGGGGTACTGCATATCTCTGGAACCACAACACCATCTACATGGAAGGACAGCTCAAGGATCACCTAAACTACAGGCACAGAGACTTCCAGCAGTCTTGTTCTTGGACCTTGGTAAATATTTTGTCAATGTAGTGCTGAGTGCAAAGCTAAGTCTTAAAATGACATGTATGATTTGGTCCACTTTACACAGGAAAGCTGCATACACCCAAATGTGTTTGTGTGCATGTTTGTCAGAGAGACCTTTAAGCCGAAGGCTTACTGTGCACAGTCACAGCATCTTGGAGTAGCAAGACATAGAAACAGGGAGCGAACGAGAGTTTTCACATCCTTGGCTATGTGATTGGTGTTCAGCTCTACAGCAAGCTGGCAGTTGTCTGTTCCTTATGTGGATTTAATGAAAGCAATAGACTCAGAGAAAGAGCAACTTTTGTTCTTGCCTCCTGTGCTTCCTTTATGCCTCTCCCAGCTTTGGCCCTGGAGAGCTGCTTTCTGCTGGGGAGGCCTCTGTGTGGAGATCTGAGGCCTGGCCTGGGCTCATTTTGCCAAGGAGGCTGATGGAGTCCCCTCCCTGCCCCAGGGTGGCCTATGGTCACCCAGTGCATCCCTGTGGCTGCCTGTACTTGGCACCATGTGACCTCCTTTCCCCTTGCAGCCAAGTAGAGCATTCAGTATGAACAGCCTCACTCTGTAGCAGGCTTTTATGTGCAGCCCCTCGCCCCTCCTGCCTGCCTGGCTGCCTCTGGGTCCCCTCCCAGCTGTTTCTCCTCAGCTCTCCCAGGCTGCAGCCCTTTTCTCCCCACTTTTGTTTTCTTCCCTCCTCAGAGAGGCACAAAGACCTGTTGTTCTGGCTCTTCCTGGGCTTTCCATGGCCTCCTGCACATTAACATATACAAATACTGTTGTCCCTTTTGTGGGGGTTACCACCTTCCCTGGCAATGCTCAGGAAACCAGTTGCCCCTCTACCAAAGTGGGGAAGCTACACGGTTGTGACAGTGACACCAGGGTTTATCTCTCCACATCACAGCTAGTTCCTTTCTCTCCCTGGTGCTCTTTAAGGCAAAGAGAAATCAAGGCCCAGGAAAGTTAAGATTTGTGGTTTACACACAGGGAAAGCTTATGTACCTACCACCTGGCCTCCATGTGTCACTTGTGACTGTGCAGTGTCTCTGACATCCTTGAAGTTGTCAAACCAGGGGGTTTGGCCTCTCCATGTTTCAAATTTCTCCAGCTGCAGTGGGTGCCTGGGCAGGACCCTGCCTACCAGCAGCTACATAGGCCCTTCACGATCACCCATCTTAGGAGACTTGGACCTTGAGAGAAAAGGAGTCTGGTGTAGTGTGGCCTCTGTAGCCCACTCCCGTGACAGTGTGTTCTAGAAACTCAGCTGTGCACAGAGGTACATTGCATGTGGTGGGTGGGAGAGGGGATGAGACCAGTACCTGGAGGTTCCAGACCCCGCAAAGCCAGGAAGAAGGGTGCTAGGCCCAGGGCCTGAGGGAACTGCAATGTGCAGGCCCTGTGCTGGGAGCAATGTTGGGTGGGTCTCTCTCTTGTGTCTTTGGAGTGGCTCCTAGGGAGCCCTTCCCTGGTTGGTGTGTTAGAGCCTATGCTCTGGAGCTCCCCAGAGCCTGGTTTCTTAACTGCTGTGTCCCCACATAGCTCACTGGCCTCTGGAGTGGAGACCAGCATCCTGCTACAGCCATGTGGGGATTTTACTTTATTACTGGTGGTGGGGCCTGGCCAGCATCATACTCTCTGCTTCTCTACTATTTTGTAGCTGGGGGAGGGTGGAGGCAGGTGGGTCCCCTTGAGCAGTGCTAGCAGTGGGATGCGGAACAGGCAGTGTCTAGACCTGACTTGGCGTGAGCCTTGGGCCTTAGTGTGTCTCTGTCAGGAGGCCTTGTGGCTGTCCATCACACATGGGATGCTGAGACTCCCTTAGGCCTTCACTGTCACTGCCTAGTGGGCTCCAGTGAGGCACTATCTGGAGTCAGAGCACCTGGTTGGGCCCTGTGCCCTCTTGCTTTGAGCAGAGCTCTGCCCTCCTGGCTGCAATTCATGGTCTGAACCTTTGACCTGCATGAAAGGCCAATGGCCAGTGGTGGGATGCGGGTGGTCAGTCCCATCGAGGCCAGCAGTGTGTCCGCTCCAGCCTTCCCACTGCCGGCTTTGGTTCATAGGGAGCCCTTTGAGGGGCTTTTTGATGTGCACCATGGATGTTTGGCTTGACCAAGTTTGTTTGCTTAAGCATTACTCTTGCCAGTTCATTCGGATCTTCTCTTTCTTTTAAAAATATGTTGCTTGCCAAAGGTTATTTTGGATCTGTTTTTGTTTATCAGGTAGAATTGTTCCAGTGCAATTGAAAGCAGACCCACATGTTGACACGCACTGGAACTGCTTGCCAGGGCACATGCACACTCGTGCATGCGCACACGCAGTGTGGGGCAGAACCAGCCAGCACCTGCAGGGGTCCACAGTCTGTGAATGGTCCCTGGGAAAACATTTCTTTCTGCAGGGCTTGTAGCTTGAAGGTTTCTGTCCCAAGGTACTGGCAGTACAGAATGTTAGCATGGGAGAAAACAGGGATGGTCACCTCTCAGGCTGTTCTGGGACAAGCATGCTGAGGCTGTGGGGTCTGGCTGGCCATCCAGAGTCACTCCTTGTGGGCCTGGCTCCTTTCTCCATGCCTCAGCTGCTCCTGTTCATAGGCAGCTGGTAGGCTCCTCCCAGAATGGAAGCTCCCAGCATTCAGAAAGCAAACATGGCGGAAATCATTAGGGGTGAGGGGGTAGATGCCCTTGTAAATGAATGGCCCTTTCTTGGGGCCCAGCTGGGTGCCTTCTGCCAGAACTCCTATAGTGGACTTCTTTAGTAGAACCTCTGTCCTTACTGGGGTGACTGTGGCTAGACCTGCCTCCTTTCTGGAGTGGATTCATCTTCATCCCCTGGGGCCCTGTGGGACGTGGAGTCTCACAGAGAGATCAGGTGGTTGTAGTCATCTTTTCTACCCCAAGCCTATCCAGCAAGTAGGTGAGGGCCCCAGTGCAGCCCAGGTCTACCTGGAAGGTGTGTGCTGTGTCCAAGAGATGGGCCTGTTAGCTGCTATGTGTTTGATTCCCAGTGATGGGAACCAACTTGGATGCATCTAAGTAAAGAGAATCAATCTGTTTCCATAACTGAGAAGACAAGATATTCTTACTCTGGGCCTGACAGTCAGGCTGTTGACTGTCAGAACTTAGTTTCCCTTTCTCTTTTGTGGTATTGGGGACTGAAGTCAATGTGTTTTCATGAGCTACATCCACAGCTCTTTCTTTATTTTGAAATGTGACTCTGATTAGTCACTAAGTTGGCCAGACTGGGTTTGAACTTATAATCTTCCTGCCTCAGGCTTCCGGGGTGCTGAGATGACAGGTCTGTACTTCCATGCCTACCTTCCATTTCCCTGTGTCCTATGGCATTCCATGACATTCTATGGCCCCAGACAGCTGCCTCCTATGATGCCATGGACAACTTTGGCCAGCCTGCTGCTCAGCTCCTCCTGCCCTGCAGTGTTGGGAAACACCAGGACTCAACCGCATTCAGGGTGTAACTGGTAAGGAGTGTCTAGCAGTCTCCCCCATGAGTCAGGTGTCAGGACTTGGCAGGTGGTTCTCATGGACCTTTTGTACCAGGGCAGAATGGGCAGGTGTGTAGCGACATCTGTGTAAGTTTGTTGTCACCCATCTGTGTCCACCTCATCTGTTTCTAGTGTTTGTTTAGCAAAAGCATCCACAGTGGGAGATGGGAGCAGCTTCAGCTCTGTCTTCACACAGCTGGGAGGGAGGAGACCCACATGTCAGCACTGAGACACTTGCCCCAACCTCAGCCCCATAAGAAGGACGGCACAGAGGCCACATGTCAGTCTCTCAGCCTATGCATGGGCATGGTCACACCATGGGGCATGTGATACTGCTGCATTGAGTCCACTGTCCCCACCACCCACACAGTGTAAATAGAGATCAGATAGCCACACTAGTGACTATAAAGTACAGAAGTAATTATGTATTATCTGTGTTTGGGAATCTTTCTAAAATGTACTTTAGATCCCCTTGTTTCCTTGAAATATACAATTCTTCCTAGAATACTGTTTATAATTTCATATTTTCTGATGACTAAGCTGATTTTGATGAGCTGGTTGGTTCTGTATGATCAGAACTGTAAAAAACGTGTGGTCTGTGTGTGCTTTTCCATTGTATGGCTCCTGACAAGCTGGCCAGAGGGCCCAGGTAGCCTGCTCAGTGGGGTAAGACACTGGTCCTACAGGCCACCAAGGATCCTTCCTCAGAGCGGCCTGGATTGAGCAGAGGTCCCAAGTAGGCTTTGAGTCTTTGGACAACAACTGAGGCCGAAGAAGCATGGAAGAGTCCCTAGTCACACTCGTATGGAGCTGATTCAGATGCCCAGCATGGGAGTGAGGAGATAGCTGGGCCTAGTCTAGGGCTTATGCTGCTGTGGTGTGGACTGGTGTTGGGAGAAAGTGAGGATAGACTATGACCAGCACTGCAAAGGAGGCAGCACAGAGGCTGGGCTTCCAGCTCTTGTGAGGAGGGGAATTGTACTACTGTGGAGCTGTGGGGGTCTCAGAGTTACTAACAGTGTGGGGTGCAGAAGCTTTTGGTTCTTCCC
>NDGM011051446.1:0-12928 GCA_002564305.1 Octomys mimax | reverse complement strand
ACTCAGGCCCTTGCGCTTGCCAGGGAAGCACTTATTCCACTGAGCCATCTCCCCCGCCCCAGTAATAGCCATATTAAAAAGTATATTTATTGTAACACCTCACTAGCTGAACTGAAAGCATATATAGGTATGCTGTACTTAACAGGGATTTCTCATGGTACTTGCAGGAATGTAAAAGACTTATGGAAAAGTGATGGATTAAAATATGGCATAAAAACATACACCTTTGTAGACATGAAGATTTATTATACTTTCAATTTAGACATTTATCCTGAAACTCAGCCATCAGGTAATAAACGAAATGATGTTGTGAACAGATTTATTGCTTCTGTCTTCCAAACTAAATCAGAATTTGATGTTTGACAATTGATTTACCAATTTCCAATTGATGTTACATTTGCTAACAGAGCACAAGTTGACCAGCACAAGACTGTATGCAGGAACAAAGCAGAAATTCCAAGTAAAATGTTACACTTTCACAAGAGAATTGTATAGTACAACCTTTGGATTTCAGAAAGATTTACATTAGCTTCATATATGGCAAAGAAAAGCAAAGTGGTACTGCTGATGTCAACATTTCACCATGATGGAAATACGGATAGGAAAACCTTAACAAAACAAAAACTTGGGACAGAAATTTTCTACAACAAAATCAAAGGTGGAGTAGATGTTGCTAATGAGTTATGCAGCAACTATAATGTCACTGAGAACAAAAAGCATTGGCCAGTGGTTGTTTATTTGATCTTAAACAAGTGTGCCACAAATAGTTCAATAGTTTATAAAGAAAATAACAAGTACAAAGTGCCATAGAGAAATTTTCTTAGCGAATTGGGACTGCAACTCTTGATCATTTTCAGCAGAGGAAAAACAGAATGTTTCTGCCCAGGGAACTACGCAAAAAATTGTGGAGCACATTGGTGAGCTGACAGGTGAACAGGCAGGCACAGCATCACAAAAACCTTCTACGACAACAAGAAAACCAAAAAAGATGTCGACTGTGCCCTACAAGAAAGAACAGAAAAACAAAACATACATGCTGTCAGTTTAAGTCATACTTACGTATGGAACATGCAATTTTCATGTGTGAAGACTGCCTCAGGTGTGACACTTGAAGCAAATATTGTATTTGCTGTAGAGTTCTATTTGTATTTTCGTTGTAGTTTATGTAAGTTTTTATTTCTAATGTTTTAGATTTTGTAAGTACACAGCTGATATGAAAATAGTGATGTCTGTCTTAAGTACTCATTAGACATTCAATATTTTGTTGACACCTTATTTCCTTGTTAATAGTATGATATAGTATAGCATAGGATGACAAAAGAGGAAGCGAAGGATTGTGACAAGAATGGCCTGCCATATAGGAAAGGAAAGCTAAGCTCATATGTTGTCAGTGTAAGGGAGACATGTGCAAGGAAAATGCAGTTGTCATAAGTGCCTTGGGTGTGACAGCTGAAGTAAAGATTATTTCTGTGGTAGACTTTTATTTGTGTTTACATTGTAGCTCTATTTCTGATGTTATCTCTTAGGTTTTGTAAGGAAGTATGCAGCTGATGTGAAAATGTTTGTTTGAAACATTCAGTACATATCATGAATTTTATAATTTATTTATATTTTATGTTCCTCGTAACTACACTTGCATAATATAGTAACCTTCTCACAAAACAGCAAGACCAGTGAAATGTCAAGTATGTCCTACAAAAAGGTCAGGAAAGCAAAAACACATGTGCTGTCAGTGTAATTAATACATGTGGAACATGCTGTTGTTATATATATGAGGACTGCCTTGGGTGTGCTAAATGAAAATATTTATTTATTTATTTATTTGGTACAGGGTCTTGCTATGCAGCTCGGACTTGTAGTGATCCTTCTGTCTCAGCCTCTGCAGCACTGGGATAGTGTGCCATCACGCCCTATTTCAGTGGCTAGCTCAGTGCAGTGCCAGCATGGCATGTAGTACCGAGGATCAAATCTGGGTCCTTGGGTTTGCCAGGCGGGCACTTACCACACTGAGCTATCTCCCCAGCCCTAGATTTATTTTATTTTATTTTTTGTAAGAGTGCTATTGGTATTTTCATTGTAGTTTATATAGGAATTTATTTTTGTTTTTTTTTTTTTAAGCTTTGTATAACAAAATTCAGTTGGTATTGAAAATTGTGGTGTTTTTTTATAAATCTTCAATAAATATTAAAACTGCAGTACTTTATTTTTGTGATTCTTTTTTGGTTAGGGTCTCAAAATTAATAATTCATCATAAATATTCTAAAGAATATTTACACCTATGGTTATTGGCTTTAATGACAGAAAATGTGTTATGCTCTACATTAAACTTATCTTTGCTCAAAATAATGATACCATTAAAGACAGTCATAGCAGGTCCATGTGTCTATCAGACTAAGCAATTTTAATAATACAGTATTGTGGTAGAACAAGCATTATAGTAGTTTAGTTTTACATTGAAGGAACAGAAGGAAAAGATGTGGAAGATCTTCAAATTTAGATTTTAAATGGGGCAACATTTGAGATAAGTATTAAAGATGTTGTGAACTTAAAAGAATTGTTAAGCAGACTAAATAAACAGTCCCATTCACTAGTACTGTGAACTCTCAGAGTGTTAGATTCTTTCCATGCACGTGGATCTGTTATATGAGTAACAAATAAAGGAACATACATCAAACAACTTGCATGAAAGTGCAGCAAGTAAGAGGCATCACTTAGTAATACAACAAGAAAACAAGATGCAGAAACAGGAGGCTGGATGTTATAGGGGTGGGCAATGTATAGAGAGGCAACGAACAATCCAGTTTGTTTAGGATGAGGGTCATGAGCAGCTCTGAGCCTAATAACCTGGCAATGTAGACTCACAGTAACACTCTGTCCTCAGGTGGCCACCATGTCCTTGAAGATCCAGACAAGCAATGTAACCAACAAGAATGATCCCAAATCCATCAATTCTCGAGTCTTCATTGGAAACCTAAACACAGCTGTGGTGAAGAAATCAGATGTGGAGACCATCTTTTCCAAATATGGCCGTGTGGCCGGCTGTTCTGTGCACAAAGGATATGCCTTTGTTCAGTACTCTAATGAGCGCCATGCCCGGGCAGCTGTGCTGGGAGAGAATGGACGGGTGCTGGCTGGGCAGACCCTGGGTAAGCTAACCTTCTTCTAAAAGGACTCTCTTAGCATCCTGCAAAGTAGCTGGTATTTTTTATTCTGTTTTTCCTATTAGTTTCCTTCTTTAGACCACCATCACTTCCACTTCTCTAAAATAGTTTAACTTCGATAGTTATAGGGTATATTTAAAATGTAAATTAAATAGTTACAAAGCCCTAGAGGGGAGAATTCTAGAAGCTCCTGGAAAATGCTCTGTCCTGTCCCTGCTTTCTTACTGCTTTTGTTGTTTTATTGAGGCAGGGTCTTGCTATGTAGGTCAGGTTAGCTTTGAACTCAATGTGTAGTCCAAACTGGCCTTGAACTTGTAATTATCCTCCTGCCCCAGCCTCTCAAATGCTGGGATTACAGCCATGTGCCATCATTCCTGGCTTCTCACTGCTTCTTAATAATAAGCTCTGTAGTTCTACTTAAAATGCACATTTCTCAGAGAAAAGGAACAGAGTGATCTTAGCATAGCCTGTTACCCCAGCCTGCAGTTGAGCCAAGTTGGAAACCTTTCTGAGAGCTAGGAAGAGCTAGGAACACAACAACAAAGCAGGGCATGTTCTCTTGGCCTTGGTGGTACATTGTGTGGTACATGTGTGACCACACACTGGTGTTCTGCCTTCAAATACATATTCATTGTTGTGTACATATTTCTGTGTATGTATGTTTGAAAGGTGACATCTGTATATATAATGTATTAATAAATATGCAGTATATAGATGTGACAGCATATGGAGAATATGTGGAGATATATCCTTGTGTTATAGGTACAGTGTGCTGTTTGTGTTAAACACTTGAGCATGTAAGATACACATGGATTCATTTGCCAGTGTTTCTTGAAGTCATGTCATGTGTCTTCTAGACACACAGATGTTTGGTAGGATATCCATGAGAGTGTATGTTGGCCTTCTCACATGTATGCAGTTAAGTATATAATTGTGGAGCCAGGTCTGAGCATGTCTGAGGTGCCAGTGTTATCAATGTTTGAGAGTGGATGTGAGTGTGTCTATGTGTTTTTATATATCTGATGTGTGCATTCTCAATTCTGCTTATGTAGATATGTATGATGTATGTCACGTTTGATTGGTTTGGTAGTGTATGTGCATGTGTCTGAGTGTCTATGGAATATGCAAGTAGGCATGTCCATGTGATATCTGGATACAAGCCTGATTTTTGAAAACTATTGTGCAGGCCTTTGTCTCCCACCACTGTATTATCTCTATGCCACATAAGCACATGAATTACTGTACTTGCGCATGATGGGGAAATGTGCACAGACAACTGTTGTCAGGTCAGCATTCTGACTGACTCTTCATTCCCCACAGACATCAACATGGCCGGGGAACCCAAGCCCAACAGACCCAAAGGGCTAAAGAGAGCAGCATCTGCCATATACAGGTGGGCACTCTGTCTGTCTGTCTCTCTGTCTGTCTGTCTGTATATTTTCACAGAGGGAGTAATTGCTGGTGGTAACTGTCCTGAGCCTAGAAGCTGGGGAGGCATTTAGAGTTGAGGGCCTATGGAAAGTAGACTGAGTGGCCAGCCCTAAGCTCTAGCCCTCTCCCCTTTGTTTTCCCAGTGGCTACAGCTTTGACTATGATTACTTCTGGAACGACTTCTATGACAGGTGAGCAGGGGAGGGGCGTGCCCAGGCATGAAACAGCCAGGCTGGAAGGGTCCTGAGAGATTGCTGGTGCAGCCCACTGAGTCCTCCAGTTGGGAACAAACGCCCAGACCATGGACAGGCATTTGCCCAAGGTTGCTGCACAAGTCAGTGGCAGAGCTGGAAATAGGGTCCATTTCTTCAGGTGCCCATGCTCGAGTTCCCATCATCACACCATCTAGTCTTCTAGTCTGAGCCTGGCTTCTCTTTCCTCTAATGAGACATCAGGGGACTGTATATCCAAGGACCATAAATACAGCCAGCCAGAATACAGAGTAATACAGTTGCTAGTTGCAGTTAGTTTGAGTCCTCATATTTTTGTCTTGCAGTCTCCTTAGCCTTGTGAGGTATCCAGCCAGAACAGAGCCTTAGAGCTCAGCTTCTTACCCTTACATTTATAGCCATCTGGCAGTCAGAATTAGTCTCTGGTGGTTTTATGTCCCACTCTCCATACCCAAGCCTACCCTGATCCCAGACTTGAAGCTGTGGGCTGTGCTCCCATGCCAGTGACACTAGCCATATTTTTGAGTAAAAGTCATGGTGAATACTGGCCCAGCTCTTTCCTCTTCCTTGCTTCACTTCCTCCCTCCAGCATACACACCCCAGGCAATCAGTATGATAGACATGCCTTAGCCTGAGAGTCAGAAGATTTAGGTACTGATTTCAGCTCTGTCACTGAATGAGTTATGACTTTAGGCAGATTTTGTGAAATGGGCTTGCACCAAATCATCTCTCCGGGCTCCTCTAGTTCTGGGATTCTGTGGTTCAGTGATTCTGACCAAGGCCAGAGCCGCCCCCTCCCCTTGGGGATAGAAATTGGATCAGGCCTGGATCCATTCCCAGAGACTCTCTCTAGCCATCACCATCCCCAAGGCAGGACTTCCTGAACAAAGAGGTGCCACAAATGGCACTTCGAATTGCCTGGTGATAGCAAGTATTATGTATTGCATGAGGATATAGTACCAGAGCGTACCCCTGACTGAGACTGTGATTCTCTGTAAAATAGTGGTAGTAGCAGATGTGGGAGAGACACCTACAAAAAATACTGAGCTTCTGTCTGGTCAGCAGAAAAGGAAGCCCTCCAGGAGAGGACTGGGTAATAGTGCTGATCAGGCCCTGGCATCTGATTGAATTCCCGAGCCTTGCTGTGCTGTCAAGCCTTGGACTCCACCTTGGAAGTGGAGCAAGAAAGGTTTTGTGGTGACCAGAAAAAGAAAGGCTTAGAGGCTAGCCTCACATCTCTGAACTGCTGACTTCAAGTTTAAGTACTCTGAAATTCTGCCTGGCAGAAATTGTAGTATGATTAGTCAACCCTTCTTATTCTCTAACCCCAAACTGTCTTAGTACTGAATTTAATGGCTATCCTCATTAGGCCCATGGGAAAACTGAGTCGGCTCAGATGGACTTGGGGATTCCCACCTATACCCAGCCCTACTGCTGTTCTGGAGATTTGTACTGCTTAAAGATGTGAAAACTCTGACCAGATGTTGGGGTAGCAGAAGCCAAGTTGTATAAATGGCTAGTCTGGGTCTCAGAGTGATCTAGAGAAGAAGGCTTCTTTCTGGGGCTAGTCGGTTTGTTCCTCTTATTGACTTGGGACCACTATTGCCTGATGTCTGTCCTGCCAACACCTGGCCAGGCTGGCTAGGAAAGTAGATACAGAGAGAATACCAGCAAGCATCAGAGCCCAGGAAGTCTTCACAGAGGCTTCTGGGTGCAGGCAGAGGTGTACAGTCCCCTGTCCTCACCTCATTAGCCAAGTGTGTAGGGCTAGCACTGCAGTACTCTCTGGTGGCCACAGGCCATACTGCAGCCTCTGGCCTGTTTGCCTTCACAGACTCTTTGACTATCGAGGTCGCCTGTCACCAGTGCCAGTGCCCAGGGCAGTTCCTGTGAAACGACCCCGTGTCACAGTCCCATTGGTCCGTCGTGTCAAAACTACCATCCCTGTCAAGCTCTTTGCCCGTTCCGGAGGCATGACTACCGGCTCAGTCAAGATCAAGTGTGAGTGGCACCATCATCATCTTGAAAAAAATGCATATTTTTATCATTAGCAAATAATAGAAGCACATTTTTATATCGGAAAATAGAAAAAAAGGAACAAATTTCCCCCAGTTTTGCTGCTGTAACAGCAACCAATGTTTTCATGAATTTCTGAGAGGAAAAGTCTGATATTTGAGGAGGTGGGGCTTGATGTGGATAATAGAATCTAGTGCCGTTACATGGTTCCCAGTCAGGTGATACACAGGCCCATTACTCCACATTTTTCCTGACATTCAGGCACTCAGCAAATCCAAATACAAAAGGCTTTCTTTTCACCCATTGTAAGATAGACTTCCAACTTATAAGCAGAGACTTGTACTATTGTGAAGATCCATACAGGAGCATACCATAAGCCTGCATTCCTGTTCCTTCTTAGCCCCTTGTAGATTGAGATGTCCAGGAGAGTAACATCCCGGTTCAGAAGCATGAGCTGGTCACTCACTCTGGGGGTGGTCTCCAGGCAAGCTAAGAAGCCTTTCCCTGGCCAGGAAAAAAACAAAACTCTGCCTTTCTGATTGACAGAGTGGGATTGGAGCCTTGTTAGATTTAAGCCACCAGGTGACAGTTCTATTCCCCCCAATTCCTAGTAAAGAGCAGTGAGCTGCAGATCATCAAGACAGAATTGACCCAGATCAAGTCCAACATTGATGCTCTCTTGGGCCGCTTGGATCAGATTGCTGAGGAGCAAAAGGCCAACCCAGGTCAGCCTTTGAGGGTCCTCACCCAGTTCAGTGACCAGGGGAAGAAGGCAGCGTATGTGGAGGGGGTGGGCTTGGGTCAGAGGCTGGGGTGGGGGTCAGATGCTGGGGTGGCCTCCAATCCCAGAGCCCTGCAAATTCCAGTCTACTCAGACCCATGGTACTGAGACCATTTTCTGCTAAGAGTGCTGGGCACTGCTCCAGGCTGAGTTTTAGTTCCTTTTCTTCCACATCCTCAAGATGGCAAGAAGAAAGGTGACAACAGCGGTGGTGGTGGTGGCAGTGGCAGTGGCAGCGGTGGCAGCAGCACCAGTATCAGCAGGCCACCCCCACCCCCAGAAGACACACCCGAGGCAGGCATCGCCCAGGAAGAACCCCAGACTCGAGATGATGGTGATGAGGAGGGGCTGCTGACGCATAGCGAGGAAGAGCTGGTGAGGGCCTGGTCATTTGCGACTGGGAGGGACTGGGATTGGACTTCGCACTCCAGCAGCAGGAGGGCAAGCTGGTTGGCTTCCCTGTGAGCTGTCTTTTCCAGGCGTTCTAGTCCTGTGGGGTGGAGAGAAAGTGAGCAGGACATTGTTGCCTATTAGATAATCCCTCAGAAATCCCTATAAGAACTATGGCAGACCTAGGTGATGCCCAGATCTCATTTTGGCTTCTGTTCTTCCCATGGGTTGGAAAGGGGGAGGATTAGGCTTCAGGGAAACACACCATATGCAGAGTTCCAGAGAGCAGGACTGGGGAATGCTGTAGGGAGGAAGTGTGGGGTTTCTGTTTGTTTCTTTTGTTTCTTGAAACAAGGTGTTGCTGTGTATGTAGTTCAGGCTAGTTTTAAACTACTTGGTAGCCCAGGCTGGCCTTAAACTTGCAGCAGTCTTTGTTACAGCCTCCTGAGTGCTGGGATTACAGGCGTGTGCCACTGCATCTGTAGGCTGTGTTGTGAAGGGGTGAACTCCTGTCTGTTGCAGGTGTTCAGGCTGAGGCTGGGGCACATACATTGAGGGGGATGGTGGACTAGGCTCCGAGTCTGTAAGATATTTGCTGTATACTTGCATCTTGTATACCTCACGAGCATTCACTGAGCACCAGCAAAACAGTGTCTATGCTTGCTAACTTGGTTAATGTTAGCAGCAGACATGTACTACTCAAGAGTATTATTATTCTCATGTTTCACCCCATGAAAAACTAAGGCCTAGAAAAGTCAGGTAACTTGATCAGGGCTTTATAGTTAATATAAAATCAGAGTTGGAGCCCCAACTTCTTCTTTGTGTCTGGACTTTGTCGTTTTATCACTGCTGGGCTCTAGCATGTGGACAGAAAGGCCATATGGCCTTGCCAGTCAAGAAGTCCTCTGCATGTCCAGATTATCTTTCTTTGAATCTAGCCTGATATTTCTATCTTATTCTCTTGGGCTTAGTAGTCTCCAGAAGACCCCAGTCAAGACTTAGATGCGCCAAAGATAGGGACCCTAGCAGTCTCCAAGACCTTTAGCCTGCGCTGGTCCACAGAAGTGTGCTGTCACTTACAACTCTGTCTGGCCCCTTCTATCTGCTAGACAGCCCTTCAACTGCCTTCTCAGGATTTCAAGTCAGCCTTACTGGCTGATTCATTGTCATTTCTCTTGTCCTTCCGCTTTCAGACTGGGTCCTCCAGATATGCTCTGGGTTCCAGGACCTTTCCACATACAGGGCTCAGGGCAGAACTCAGCTTGCAGGGAGTGATGTGTGGTTTCTGCTTGTCCTCTCCTTCTCAGGAGCACAGCCAGGACACAGATGCAGAGGATGGGGCCTTGCAGTAAGCAGGTACGGTGGTCTTGGGAGCAGAGGGAGGGAAGCAGTGAAGTGCAGGGTATGCTTTCTTCCTGAGGTAGACCTGGTAAGGCTGCAGTAGATAAGAATGAAGGTGCTTCCACATCCAGCCATCTTGTCATGTCCCTGTGTGGCAGGAACTAGACAGGTGCCACAGATAGCATGCATAGCTAGGCCTGCCCAGCAAGGGTTCTCGGCACACTGTGAGCCATATTGCCTGTTTTCACCTTTAAGGAGGTTCTTGTCTGGGAGAGAAAGACGTAAACTTACAACCCAATATGAGCAGGAAGACGAGAGGGAAGCTCAAGTGAAGGGAGAAATGATGTATAGCCATACTTGCTTCCAAATGAGAGTGGCATTTCACAGCAAGGGATTGTTAGCCTTAGCAGAGGCACTGGTCTTATAGTCTTGGGAATGAGGTGAGACCAATAGCCTCCTGTACTGTAGTCCAGCTCTGCCCAGTAGGGCAAAGACATTGTGATCAAAGGATGATGATGATAGTGAAGTGTCTTCTATGTAAGGCTTACAGACTTGGGCTTTATCCTGTTGTGGGGAGAAAATGCCGTGTAACAGGAGTTAAACCTTTATTTGATTTCATCTCCAACTATGCTGCAAGGGTTGTGCCAGTATTACAGACATGGAAACCGAGGCACTGAAGGGTGAAGGGAGGTGCCATTTATCTCACAGGATCCCAGGGGGGTAATGGGTGGAGCTTAGATTTGAACCGAGTAGTATGCAACCTTAACACTCATTCTCTGGTTACTGTCCCTCACCTTGCTCTTTAAGCTAAAGGAAGGCCAGGTCATACTTAGCTCTGCCTACTCTCTCACCCATTCCCTTGGGTTCATGTTTGGCTTGCTAGAAGTTCTCAAAATACCAGTGCTCCCAGGGATATCTTATGAATACATGACTTACTCATGCTGTTAGGTACTCTGTCAACAAAGGCAGGCTCAGGTAAGAACATGAAGGGGTGCACATTCTCCACAATTATCTAGCCAGAACGTTGTAAGACCAGAGCCGTAGTGCAGGCATATCTGTCTACAGACCTCATTCCACCCTCTCTTCCTTACCCTCGGTTCTTTTCTCTGAGTCTTAGTCTCTTCTTTGTTTTTGTTTCTCAGCCTGACAGGAGCATTGGCCACCAGCAGGAGAAGGGCATCACTGTCCAAGGCCTCACACCAGGCACCCACTCCCTGGATGCCAACTTGTAGCGGGTACCAGAGGAAAGCTGGCAACAGGCACTCCTGGCCTCCCCATGCATCCCGGGCTGGTGCCTCGTCTTCTGCAGGTGGAGTTATTGGCTACCCTTCCCCCATGCACCCTCCCTGTCTGCACTGTCCAGGCCAAAGGGCAGAGCACAGGGGGTTCCTCACACTCCGCCTCCCCTCCCCAGGACATTCCTAGGCTTGGGGGTTTTCTATAGGTTTGGAGGGGTGGGTGGTAAAGGATGGGGACCTTGACAATAAAGAGATGGATCTAGTCTGCTCTGAGATGAGATGGTTTGTGTTTTTTGCATGATGGTAGCCTAGCCCTTCTGCCCACCACAGAGCTGCCCTGATGAACCACTTCTGTTCTGACCTTCTCCCGCCCAGGAAATATTATAGAGCAGTGATGGTAGACCTTTTAGAGTTTTCAGTGATAACTAGCCTGCTGCAGCACAGGTGCCATAGGTTCGCCACCACTGGTCTAGGGAATCTAATCTTTATCTGTAATGGGTCTTTATTTCCTCAGCTCAAATGATTTAAAAAAAAAATGGCCAGAAGGACTTCCAGAGAGGGTCAAATGTGCTAGCTAGTGCCCATGAGTGTTCCTTGCTGGCTGAAGTGCCAAAGGATTGGGAACTATTGCCATCCAGGAGTAACCTGTACTGTTTCTGTCCTCAGCTTCTTACTAAGCCTTTGCCCATCTGCAGTAACAGTAGAATCTGCTGCTTCCTCTACCTTCTGTCCTGTCTTAGGCCACCTTGGAGTTTTTTGTTTTTTCATTTGAACTTGGTCCTCTCCCCAGCCTCTCCCACTTCCCATGACCATCCACATGGTTGCTCCCTCCTCTCCTCACTCCTCTCCTTCCTCCCCTTCCCCTCACAGGGGTTGGTTACATAGACAGAAAAGGGCTATGAAGAAAACAAAAACAGAACAAAAAGTGGATTGGTCATTTCAAAGTTAATTTCCCCTTATTGCTTAGGTACTCACCTCACCCAGATGAGAATGTAGCCAAAATCTAGGCATTTGTGGCATTTTGAGTCACCATTATTTTGGGCTTCTAAAGATCTCAAAATATCCTGAGTTTGAAATAACCAGCACTGTAGCAGGTCATCCACAAACTACTGACTGAAACTTACATAATTGTAGCTCCCAGTTCTATAGCATACTTTCCACCAGGGCTTTGAGTCTCGGCTTTGGTGGAGGAGTGAAGGCTGTGCGCCCACAGGGAATACCACCTCCCAGGGAAGACACTTGTCTTCTGCCTCCAGTACAAGGGGGAGGGAATTTCCTGGAAGCTCTGCCAGAAGTCTTACACAGATTTCATACTATTTACCCCTGATGTGTTAAGGGTGAATATATTCACCCTCTGTTACAGATTAGGAAATTAAGATTTAGGTTGAATAATTTGTCTTAAGCTCGTGTGACCCTGGAAATGGAGGCACAGTGCACTTCCATCAGAAGTGCTGCTAGGATTGCTCCTGATTTTTTTTTTGCTACTAGGAATCAAACTCAGCTTTACGCTTGCCAGGCAGGCACTGCAGTGCAGAGCCACATCCCAGCCCATGGTGCTCTTGATTTCTGTGAACATCACCTGGCTCTCCTCCTCTGTGCACTCTTTTTTGACTCCCTGTTGGGCCTGTACCGCTCCACCATCATCTCTGATGGTATATACTCCCTGGATCGTCTAACCCAGGGCTTCCGATTTTGTCTACATTCTTCATGGGGACCAAGGGGCTATATAATCAGATACCAACTGGATAGCTGCAGTGATGTCCACAGGGAACTCAGTTGAGCTCTGTCTTGGTCAGCTTGGTTTTCATGAATCCTTGTCTTAAGAGATCACCATACAATCTACCCTGTTGTCAATGTCAACATCTTCCACTGTTACTTTGTCCTTGGTGCCTTGGCTCTAACCTTTTTTTATCCCACTGCCTTATATTCGACCTTTCTCATATCTTACTTGGACTTCTGTAATAAATAACCTCTGACATGAGGCTGATTACTTCCCATCAGCCTTTGCCCTTTGCTGCCAGAGTTCCTTGATACCCATGGAGTAAGATCCAGAACATTAGCATGGGGTAGAAGCCAGGGCTTAACACTTGTGAAATTTGTCCTCTACTCGAGGCCCAGAAGGAAGTACTTGTACAAAGATTTGTGCCATCTGTCTTAAATGAGCCTTTTTGCGTGTTGTTCCCTCTACCCCGAATGCTTCTGTCTTCTCCCTGTGGCTAGCCTTCCTGGCCTGAAGCATAGCTGCTCTTCCATGTGCTCTTCTATCACAGCCCTTACCACATTATCTTTACCACTAAATTAAGCTCCTGGAGAACACCAACTGCCCTAAACAGCATCAGG
>NDGM011051440.1:0-20563 GCA_002564305.1 Octomys mimax | reverse complement strand
TTGCCAAGCTTGTTCCAAGTAGGTGCTTTAGACCACTGAGCCATCTCTCCAGCCCCATCATGGGACATTTTTAATCGTGTTTTTAATTATCTCTTTCAATCATAATTTTCTTTTATATTTCTATTTCTAGATATGTCTTCTGAATCTGTCTTTTTCTTTTCTTTTTTTTTATTTTAGATGGGATCTACAGGGTCTACAGGGTCTTACTGCATAGATGAGAATCATAGTGACCCTCCTGTTTACAGCCTCCCAAGTATTGGGATTACGCTCAGTCTCAATCACCCTCTCAGCGTACCCCGGGGGTGGGGCCAGCACAGCTGGTCTGGGGATTGAACTCCCAGCCCCTGCGTCTGCCTAAGCAGGTGCTTTAGTCCACTGAGTTATTTGGCTGGCCCTTTCTTTGTCCTTTTCAACTGTCTGTTTTATCTTAAATTAGTAAACTTGGTGAATGTTTAAACTTCTTTTCTTAACTGAAATTTTCTGATGTTTCATTATCATCCTTGGGATGAGTGGTCTGGTGGGGGCCAGGAGGATCAAAGAAGCAGTCGACTTCCCAAAATGTCTTGGCTAGTAATTTATTTTATTTATTTTTTATTTTTTTATTTTTTGGTGGAACCGAGGATTAAACTCAGGTCCTTGCACTTGCCAGGCAAGCGCTTATTCTGCTGATCTATCTCCTCAGCCCCTTGGCTAGTAATTTCAATTCTTAAAACAATTATAACAAAAGCAATGGGTTTTCTATTTGTAGTGTTTTCCATGTTGTGAACAGTGTCACAAGAAATTCCCTACATACTCACTAACATATAATATACATGTAATTTAAGTGAAGAAAATCATTCACATGTGAAAGATAAGGTAACTGTTACAGCGATATTAAGATTTGTTCAACAACTATCAACCATAAATGCTAGAGCTAGGATTTGAACTCAAGCACTGATTCTAAAATCCCTGCTCTTGGCCATGCAATATGCTACACTTTGATCACAGCCAATCTTGGGAAAGGTATTAAATTGATCCTCGGAAAACACAGCCTGGTGGTAGGCCTCGGAAATCCTTCCTTCTGACCGATTCGAGAAATCCTTCCTTCTGACTGATTCATCGCTCTAGGTCCTCACTCTTCATGGTTGATGGTTTTCTGTTTCTGAACACTTGGGGTGTAGGGAAATCTGAGATTTATAAACATAAGTCAAGTTTGTCTTGTAAATCTTATTGATTTAGTGTGTTAGTGAATTTATATTGCACAGAGTTATTGCACCAATAGAATATGAAAGTGTATAAATTCTGTGATAAAATGATGGATTTCCTGAGCACAGGGAGACAGATATATCGCCCAACCTCCCAGCTGTAAACTTTCTTCTCTTTTATTATTAGGCATGGCAGATACTTCAATTGGAAAATTCACAAGAATGGGTTTGAGTAGATAAATGCTGGTAAAACTCCAAGGATTAAACAGTTGTTATAAAAATAATATCTAAGGAAACTCTGACAACCATTATCAGCCCTGTTAGACAATTGAGGGACCTGAGAAATCAGCAAGGCCAATGCTCTACGGAATGTCACTGCCTTTTTAGTATCAGAGCATGACTGTCATCACTACTTGGATCTCTGCATTCTTGGTACTTTGTCAGGATGTCTCTGAATTATAGAAAGGCAGATAGTATAACTAATACTGTGAATGTGTGGATAATTCAGCTGAGATCCCGTGAGAGACATAATCCGATTGCCTGCACAATGTGAATGCACGTTCCAAGCATATTCCAGTGAAATCGCAGTAGAGCAGCAGGGGATGACTGAATATTTTGTTACTACTAGGTTTGCAGTCTGGTCTTTGCAGACAGTAACTCTTACTTAAATCTCCCAACTTGGTTCTACTTTCTCCTCTGTCAGTTCTTGCTTCTCCATGAATAGAGGAAAAGCAGTACTTCTAACTCTGGTACAAATCCTAGGTCTGACAATTTCAGTTTAGCAAATAAATCTTCCACTATCTAGTCTAGGTCAGAGTAACTCATCTTTTGGCTTCATTTGCTAAACTAGGATATATATTTTCTTAAAAATTGAAACAAAGGCAATTATTCATTTGAAAACTCTGTCAATAAGAATGCTAGCTCCAAGAGTTAAATACGGATAGAGAAAGCCCACAAACCAAAAATCCTGCTTCCAGCTGTTTGTTTTTGTTTGAACAAGTAGATGCTAACTCTTAGATGATTTTTGCTTTACTTTTTCTTTCTTATTAAGCCCTTAGAAGAAACAAATCTGATTAATAAATCCAAGCAATCTGCCTTTGAAAAAACAGGGCTATTTTTGTTAGGTGTTGAAGTTCTATTTCAACACATGTCATAAATGATAATTTGATATTGATCTAGCAAATGATTAGCAAAAGATCAGTTCAGAGTCCAACATTATAAAATAATCCAGCTAATCAAAACATTTAAATTCCCTTTGCGCTGTGGAAATACAATATTTTGTTATAGTAATTTAATTTTGTCCTTATATATTTCTTATTTGGGTTTGATTGGCTCAGTTAAAGAGAAAAGATATAGTGACAGTGAAAGAAATCTAAATGCCTGCCTTAAGACTTAAATTCTTGAGCATTGTTAAAGTAACTGAATGTTTTCTTCAAGAGGCATTTGAATTTAGGTGATATTAAACAAGAATTATATATATTTCAGAGTAATTTTAAGATGGCATGAAATTTAAATGAATTTTGAATGAAAATTTAAATAAATGTACTGTGATTACAGTAGTTCTGAATGTTAGACTGGATGCTAAGTAGATTAAAAGTTATTGAACCTTGCCATGGTTTGGGGTTTTGTGCAAGATGAACAATATAGTACAGGACACATTTCATAGTAGTATTTTATAATGAATCACCCAGCAATGACGTACTACAAGTGCAGGAAATCTATCCACACACTAAACACTAAGGAATCCAGCTGAGGGCCTACAGCTCATAACAAGGCCTCCCACCAGCCAACTGGAGGCCTACAGCCCACAACAAAGTCTCCTGCTGGCCTGCTTCATGGATCTGTGCTGGAAAGGCCCAAAGGTCAGTGGTGGAAGCCAGGAAGTGTATGCCCGCAGGATGAAGCATCTGTGCTAGCAGGCTGAGGGATCTGAGCTAGAGCTGGGAAACAGCGCTCCAGGTAAGCACCAGAGCTCCCCTAAAAGTACCACAGCCGTCCTCAGAAAGAGTGAGGTCCTGAGCTCCTCCAGCAATGAAGAAAGCCGAGTTCCCATCAGGAAAGCCAGCATGACAAGTTTCATGAGCCTGAGCAATGCACCATCTTCCTCTCTGGAGCCAGGAACTGATGCTCAGGATGAGGACCCGAGCTTCTCCAGAGTTCATTGGGAAAACCAGCACAGCAAGGTCCTCCAGCAGGGCAGCCCAAGGGAACTAGCAGCTCCCAATAGCCCCAAAAGCTTCTCAAAACAGCATACCTAACAGCATTTTGGCAACTTCTCCTGTTCTGTCTTTATGCTGCTGGCAACAACCTTCAGGTGGGCCTCCCACACTCAGCACCACACTAGTTTAACTCAGCTGAGTGTACGAAGCTGACCACCTATTAGAAATCCACTACAGACCTCTTCCCTTGAAATTTGGAATGTATGTCAGAATTCCTTTATAATCATTTCCTGAAGCAGTAATGAAAGAGGTCATCTGTTATTTGTTTCCTTCCTAAAGGAATTGTTACTCAGTTCTATTTGCCTTGTAATAGCAGATTTTAACCAGTCTACATCATATTGATTCCCTAAAACACAACTTGATTATCATTCCCGCTAACATTTTCCTTGAATTTTTGGAAAAGCTAATTTAATTGCTGCTTTAAAATTTTATTCTAAGATAGTAAACGTTTTTCTTTTCACTTCCATAATAAAAATAACAAAAAAATCTATTCTGTCAATCATGGAGTTTGAATAATTTTAGAATTTTAGGTAGTTTCTGTTGAAATGGGTGATCTTTAACTTAGGCATAATTGATTGATTGTAATTGAACTTTTGTGTAAAAAAAAATCACCATTATTGTAACTATCTGTGATGGAATAATTGTACTGCATAGAGTGATGGTCTTTTTTTTTTTTTTTTCATTTTATTTGCCACAAAATAATTTTAAGCGATTGACTGAATTTTCTAACTGTTGACTATAATAGACACATCGTAGTACTTTAACTGGTCTACCTTAACAGGATCATTGAGTCAAGAATCTGCCAGGAATGATGGCGGTGCCACTGACAGCTACTAAAACATCAATGACATTTTAGGAAAGCACAAAACTCTATTTGATTTTGCTCCTTCAAGGGTTCTTTCATGGTCACTCTTACTTTAGAATTCATTTCCTGTTTTGTTTTTTCTTTGTTCGTTTGCGGTGTTTTTGGTACAGGGAAACAAGTCAGGACCTTGCCCTTGCCAGGCACTGCTGCGCGGCTGAGCTCTTTCCCCGGGCCCTTGGTTTATTGTTAAAAGTTATGTTCTTAATCTTTTGTGAGTCTAGGTGAATAGCCAGATAAATGATACGGTCAATATGCTCTTGATCACTACTATTGTAATTAATTAGTCAAAAATCATTGAGCTTTTACTATGGGAACTTATAAATGGAAATCAAGCAGTCCCAGTGGGTGAGACAAACATAGTTAAGTGTTGTAAGTGTAGTTTATGCAGCCATTTCTAAATGATTTTGGGCCAGTGAGATAGCTCAATGGTCTAAAGCACCTGCTTAGGCAAGTTTAGGCAGGGACTAGGGGACCACAGTTCTATCCTGGCACCACATGCTATGCCAGCCCTGCCCTCAGGCCAGGCTGAACTGCCACCCCCAAATAAAAGAAATGATTTGTTTTCTTCAGTTTTTAAGGATTAATCAGGGACCTGTTCCTCATTGCTTTCCTAAACTTGGTGATAGCAATTTTCCTTGAACGTTACTGTACTGTGTAGGAGGGCATCTTCCCACATGAATCACTCCCAGTCTGAAAGGAAATGATAGAGTGTGTCACCCAAGTACCGAAGTTTGAGCCCACGTGCATACCACATCTGCACCTCTCCACCTCATGCAGTTGAACACTTCATTTTAATTCAGTAAAACTAATTAATAATTGTAAAAAACTTAGTACGCAAAACCTTCACCTACCCTGTCAAAACTGCCAAACTTCAAACAAAAACATACAATAAAGTTTAGTAAGCGACTTAGTGTTAACAAAATGAATTATTTTAATTACAGAAATGATAAGGTAAGTGAAAAACATAAAGCTGAAATTTGTTTTTCAGTTACAAACATCATTGGTAGAAAAATATGCAGAATATATATTGAAAATACCTCTGGCTTTAGAATCTAAGAAGCAAACACATTAGACTAAAACTGTGTCATCCAGCGTGATCCCAGTGTAGATTCTTAGTCCAGCTAACCATGGAGTGAGTTTCAGTGTGCAGTTACCATTGCTGCTCGCCAGCAGTGTCTGTGCCCCCACTTGTCTTAGACCCTGGAAGAACTGGGGATTGAACTCAGGCCCTTGTGCTTGCCAGGCAAGCACTTATTCAACTGAGCCATCTCCCTGGCCCTGGGGACTCTTAATTGCAGTCCTGTGTATCTCCATTCTCAGCACAGCTTCGAGAGGCAACAAGTCTATTTCTTATCTGCGTTCAGTTTTTCTAAAGCTCTCCTACCATTTGCACCAGAAATCCCCAATTACCTATCACTGGTACGACTTGCAGTTTTCTCTGTTGCAAGGAATGGTACCAGTAGGCAAGACTCCGGCGCTGTGCATCCACTGGCTAACATAAAAGTTGCTATTTCTCTTTAGAAGACACTTCCCAGAAAAATGCATCCGACTAAGGAAATAGAAAAATCGACTTGGAATAATTTTATTTTTTATCTGTGATTTTTTTACAACTAAACTGAATTTAAGACAACTTCAAACAATGTTGTAAAAATGTCCTAAGACAGGAAATGTATATTTAGCTGAGTTAGGACAACAGATTCCACCTAACATGATACACAGAAGAAAAGTGACAGTTCCAGGTCCAGGGAGAAAGCTTCACGGCATAAGCACCTGCCTGGCAAGCACAAGGTCTTGAGTTTGATCCCTGGCTGCTCTCCCAACTCCCAACCCTGCCAAAATTTTTTTTTAAAAAAGGAAAAAGAAATAGTCTTATCTTTAAAATGCCACAGATATAATTTAGAAGACCATTGTTATTTTACTGACATAATATTGATTTCATAAGTTGAATTTGACAAAATCTGAACTGTACATACAAATTTGAAGCTCTCCGGTGTAAATTAAGGCTTCATAAATTTTCAAGTTAGAGGAGAAGTATTTTAGATTTATTCTTTGAACTAATACATGAGCATACACTGCTAGAGTGTCCAGTGAGCTCTGCTCCATCACTTTCGTGTTTCTGGTGTACAAGCTACACCTCCCCAGCGCACAGGCATAAAACACTGTCTGATTGTGGAGTGCTGACGGCTTTCTCTGTGCGTATACTCAGCCTTGCTAGAATGTCATCGCCTGGCAAACCAAATGGAGCATCTATTGATGGCAGGGTTGAGTTTCATTTTATTTAATAAGTGTCACCTCTGCACAATGAGAGACAAATGTCTGATCCATTTAGGAATTAAATCAGAGACAGTTTGAGAGGCCATATAGTCAGGTTGCAGTCAGAGTGAACGGTTTTGAATTCAATTCTGCTAAGCGTGTTACCATGAGTTAATCTGTAGAAGGTGCCACCAGCCCTTCTGAGAATAGAAGGCCTTCGGTCACATCAAAAGTTTTGTACTCACCACTGGGCCCCGTTTTCTTAATAGAAATATGCACAGATCCAGCTGTCTCTTCGCAGAGTGGAGAAGTAGCAAGCATTTGGTGCTCTTGGCTTCAAAGAAAACGATTTCTGGTCCCAAGGTGCTTTCTGTGTGACCATCTTTCGGGAAATCTCTGTGCACAGACCATTCCCGAAGGGCGGCTTTATTCACAAGGCCTATGCTTGCCAGCCTTTGTTCTCTACAGTGGTGTGATTAGTGGTGGTGCGGATCACAGTGATACTCATGCATTTATTTATTATGTATTTAGTACAGGGTCCACAGGGTCTCACTACACTGATCAGACCTGTTTTCACCTTCCCAGGTACTGGGATTACAGGTGCGCGTCACCACGCCCAGTCTCAGTTACCCTCTCAGAGTGCCCCGAGGGTGGGGCCCGCACTGCAAGCCGGGATCGAACTTCTGTCCCTGCATCTACCTAAGCAGGTGCTTTAGTCCGCTGAGCTATCTGGCTGGCACACATCTTTCTTTCTTTCTTTCTTTCTTTCTTTCTTTCTTTCTTTCTTTCTTTTGTTTCTATGTGCTATAGATTAATTTATTTGTTCTCAGTTTTGCAGTCTATGTTGGAGACATACTTTGCATTGTTTGCCCATGACAGATGGGTCGACGAAATGATCCTCCAATCTTTATCTTCAGTCAATTCCTATTTATTCAATCAGTAGGAAGTTCACTTCTTATTTAACCTACTATTTTAGTTTTCATTTTAACGTCTTGTTTATTCCAACCAATAAGAAGTTAAACATATCGATGGTATTTTAATTTAAAAAATTATCTCAGAAAAAAAACATTATGGCAGGAGCATTTGAAGGAGAGTCTAAGCTCCAGACTCACGACGACCACTAGCGCATTGTGATCACTGCATTATCATTTCAGTTTCGGCTTCAGTTTCATCGCTGGCATTAAAAATGGGGAAGGTTACTTTGATCCTCGAAATTTCTCAAGTTTTCAACTACTTCTCACATATATCTGTAGTTGACTGAAAAATGAATTTTCTTCCCTCTTTCAATCTGTATTTCATAATCCTTAAGTGTCTAATACTTGTCTAATTAGTCACTCACTGAATCATTTAATAAATACTAAAAATTGCCCCAGTACACTTCAAGCCCTGAATGAATGCTGAAGTGGCGGTGGGAAGAAAAAAAAAAAAAATGGCTGTAGCTTCGGGATGAAT
Source organism: Octomys mimax (assembly GCA_002564305.1). Taxonomy (NCBI): domain Eukaryota; kingdom Metazoa; phylum Chordata; class Mammalia; order Rodentia; family Octodontidae; genus Octomys; species Octomys mimax. Next base: position 12,590 of record NDGM011051440.1, on the reverse strand, counting down.
GTGGGAAACAAAGCATCATGGGAAATAAAAACCAGACCACTTAATGTAAAATTAAAACTATCAGGCATAAAGCAATTAGAGAGTGGCACAGATAATAATCAATGAAAGATTTCCCAAAGAAACGGTTGTTGTCAAGGTTAACATGAACCAGGGATAGGTCTGAGGGGTGTTAATATTTCTGATGCAGAAAAACAAGAGGTACAATTAGTCTAGAGAGCAGAGAGATGGCTTGTAGCATATCTGCTCACTGACACTGTCCATTCTTGAAAGACTCCTCCATTTAGTGCTTGGGATGAGTTCGAGGGCTCATGGGAAGTGGTTGTGCAGAGGTGTTGAATTAGTGTAAATCTGACCCTGTATGCTTTCTATTGAAACTTTCAATGACAATAGCATAGAAGAGAATACTGTGGACAAAAGGGAATCAACAAATCCTTTGAGGGGAGGGGAAAGAAGGAAGGAGAGAAAACCCTGAGAAAAGAAAGATAAAATGGAAATAAAACTTTGTAAATAAGGAGAGGAAGGAAATGAAAGGAGAGGAGGAAATTGAGAGTGGAAAAAAGACAAGAGTGAGGGCCAGATAGATAGCTCAGTGGATTGAAGCACCTGCTTAGGCAGATGCAGGGACCTGGGTTTGATCCCTGGTGTGCCATGCTGGCCCCACCCCTGGGGCAAGCTGAGAGGGCAGTTGAGACTGGGCATGGTGGTGCGTACCTCTAATCCTAGTGCTTGGGAGGCTGAAAACAGGAGGATCAAATAGGAGTCTGATCTGTGTAGTGAGACCCTATAGACACTGTATTAAATGCATAAAAAAAGACAATTATATCATGTACAGGTGTATCAAGTACAGTTATTAATTTCCTATGACGAATGTGACCATTGTGTATACCCTAAATTGCACTGATAAACTGAATTAAAATTTACAAACACAGATCGTATGTCTGGCTGCATCTGGTTCAAGGTTTCCTTTTAGTGAGCCTCATGCTGAATTCCATGGCTACCTGTTCTTGTCTCTGGAGAACGGCTCTGACCAGCATCGGTAGGCCTGGTTCTGAACTGCAAGCAGTGGACTACACTCTGGAAGGCTGAGGACACCTGGGAATGTCCCTGGTTATCCAATAAGTGTTTGAAGGCCCTACTAGGTGCTAGACACCCTGCTGGGCATAAGGAATGTGCAGATGATTAGGAACAAGCACCTGCATTAGTAAGCTTAATGCCCAGTTGTCTGGCATCTTTAATCATGTCCTAGTTTGTAGAACTTAAAGAAATACAGAAATATTTCAGTTTGCCCTCCAGGAATAACCATAGAGAAAGAATAAAAAATAGTGATTTATAAAATAAATTTAATTTTAAATTGAATAATCTAGTTACTATTGCTTATCAAGAGAAATATAATGGTGTCTCTAAAAATTTTATAAGCAGGCACTGTCCAAGTTTTAGCATGGCTAAAATTTAAAGATTAAACTGACCTTAAGCTAGTGAATGCCACAAAATGTCATTGTATGAGGGAGTGCACATTAATTAGCTAAATGTGTTCATTCAGTGGTGTTCATATATTTCAAAAATCATGCTGGATGTGGTAAATACATACGATTTTGTGTCCATTAAAAATAAGGTGTGGGGGCCGGGGAGATAGCTCAGTAGAATAAGCGCTTCCCTGGCAAGCACAAGGGCATGAGTTCAATTCCTAGTTCTAAAAAAAAAAAAAGAAAAAAAAAATGCATGGAGGCTCATTCCTATAATCCCAGTAACACTCAGGAGACGGAGGCAAGAGGATTTCCAGTTTGAGACCAGCCTGTGCTAAAAAGAGACTCAAAGTTGAACTGGACTAAAAACAGAAAATGTCTCAGAAACATAAAATGGGTAAATGGGAGCTTGTGGGCTCTGTTAGAATACAGTGCACACAGATGAGTGAAAATGGGCTTGCTTGTTCCTCACCGCCTAAGAATGCACGTGAAGTACAAATGTACTGAAGTGGAACTGGGTCTCCGTCTTAGAAGCTTCCTCCTTCCTGTTCTTGCAAGAGAAGTTTCTCTCACCCTTACTGTCCTACCTCCGTTGATCTTTTCTTTTTTCATGTACCAATATTTCTGAAATGACTCTGACTCTGATCAAATAAAATCAACACATGTACAGGACAGAAGAGGCTTCCTGGCCTAAAGGGCCAGAGTTGAACTGTTAGGGAAGTGAGCCACTGCTCTGTTCTGCCAAGCCAAGCTGTCGAAGGCAAAGTAATTACGTAGGTAATTGGCAATATTGAAACAAGAGTTTTGCTTGCTCTTGCAGGTCAGACAGCATTGCTTGCTGTAGGATAAAGTAGACATAGTTGAAGAGTGCTGTCTGTTCACTTGGGGAACAGGCTTATCAGCTCCAAGTGGGTGGAGAGAGGTCAGAGCTGGGTCAGACATGCTCTGCGCCCTTCAAGTAGAGACAACCACGCAGCTTTGGGCTTGCAGAAAATTGTGCATATGGCCGATGCCTGGCATCATTATAGGACTTCTCAGATCTTTCCGGTGTCATAACCAAAATGTAAAATGGAGAGTAAGTGGAAAGAAGATGCCAGTGAGAGCCTCTCAAGAAGGAAAAGATATTTTTTCTTTTATAATTGAGTTTTAAATGATCTGGTGGAATTACTTTTTAAGAGGAAATTTCATACGGTTGCAGTTTAGCCTAATTATCTTACTTAAACCCAGGGCCCAGATTCATTTGTCCTCGGTCTCTAAGGTTCACTCAATGTATGAAAGTGGGCTGCAGGAAAGCAAGCTCACCTGTGCACAGGGGAATCGTTTCCCCCGACTCTTGGGTCGTACGCTTCATGTTGGGCATGTGAATGATTCCTTTCCATCTAATCATGCTGCTTCTTAGATATTGTGCTAGCGTTTCTTTAATTGCTTCCCTCAGGTTTAGCAGCTGGTCCTTTCCATTTTATGCCAGGTTTTCCATTGTGCTACTGTAGTAAGAGACTGTGTGGACTCACGTACGCTTCCCCCCATAGTGTTCATTTTAACTTCATATCAGGAGGTAGATACACCTGTGTTCCAGGTAACAACTAGGGCTTGAAGTGAAGATGATGTTCCTGGCTGTCCCTCTTGGATGCTCTCTCCACATGATCTCGGCAGTAGACGTTTTCTCTTTATTCCATCATCTTTTGTCTTCATTATAGTGTTTGTTGGGTGTCCAGCCTTGGTTCTCTCTTTCAATACAGAAAAGGAATAAAATAGCAATTTCTGTAGATGAGAGAAATATCTTCCAATATTTTCCCACCCATATGGGGAAAAATGGTGAGGGGCCTGGAAGTGAAATGTGTATTTGTCAATAAGCATTGTGGGTGGCTATAAAAGAAGAAATGAGAATTTCCTTTTCCTAAATACCTTCCCACATACATTTGAAATATTACTCTGCCTCTTGTAAGTAAAATAGGATGAATTTTGAAATATAAGCATAGATTATTCTAACAACTCAGATTATTACAATATAGATAAACATATGTAATTTGGACCATTTGTGCATGTATTAATCAAAATATAATTGGTACGTTTTTGTATAGTATTTTAAAACAATAAAAATTCTATAATTTGGGTTAAAAATGTGCCCAACAAATGTGCCACAGGCCAAGTAATTTACACCTCCATGAAATTAAAAATATTCTACAACTGTCTTTCTACATGTAGGGCTACATTTTCTGTTTGTATTTTGTATTTGTGAACCTCTTTAGATGAGGATTAGCTGATAGAAAATCTTGAACTGTGCAATGAATACAGCTAGACTGTAATACCACCTTCAGGCTTTTCCAGAGCTTTTCTATAATGTGTAGTCTTATATTGGCACTGTAGACCACAGAAGGTCTGGTTATCCCTCACATGACCATCAGGAAGGGACCTCCAGCCTTGTTTGTTTGTGCCTCTCCAAGATCCCCGTCACTGTTCTGGTGCAGCTCGTCTATGGCATCTCTTATCCATGAGGTCCAGAAGGAGCTCAGGTAAGGTGCTGCCACACCAAGCTCAATCCTGCAAGCTCCTACCTGGTAATCTGAACAACTAATTTGAACATAACAATATGCAATCTAACAACTGTTGTTGAATTCTTCTTTTTATGTTTAATGAATTTATATATAATTTCTAGAGTGTTTTTTTAAATATGCTTTATTCCCTTTCAAAACTTAAAAAGAATAACACACACACACACAAAAGAAATGAACACACAACTCCAACTAGGTCAGTCACACCCTCGTGCCCCTTGATTTGGTGTGTTTTTCTTTTGAGAGAATGTTTGCTGGTGCAGGCTGTTAGGGCTCCAAGCTTCTCTGCTTCCTGGCTGTTGGTGGTCATTGTTCAGTTTTCCTGGACTCTGAATCATTCAGTAAGCCCTGTTATTTTTAAGTTGAAACTTTGTTCATTTGCTTTTATTTTTATGCCTTGTAACGAGAGAATTACGACCCTAGGAGAGCACAACATAGTAGAACTCCTTCATCTTTCCAATGGGCCACTGTGTTGTTGGATGAAGGAAACCATCGGATGAATTCTAGTTTTGGCCTTGTTAAAGTTGTCTTTACAGTAAGTGTCTAGGCTTAACACAGCGAGCAGTTTCTGCAGTTATATGTTTGATGTTTCTCCTCTTGGGTGTAATCCCCTGAAGGACCGTCCCAGAACCTCTTCCATGGCAGCTGGCATGTGTCTTTGCAACTGGGCATCCTGCACTGACCCCCAGGCTTTCTCTTATTGTTAAGTTTTTATTCTTACTGTCACCAACTGTGTTCCTCCTGACATCTTCTGCATTTCCCAACTTAGAGTTTCAAGATAGCATGCATTGTATTCCCTATTTAGCAAAAGGATTTCGTATTCCTAAGTACAGATTTGCTATCAGTCTTTTGGCAAAGCTTTTCTTTTACCTTACACAGCAAAGGACACTCCATAGTGATGTCAATTTACCCAACTTTAGGCATTTTTTTGGCAAGTTTTGCCTTTCCTCAAGCATTGGCACAAAGTTATTGAGTCTTAACCAAATACAAGCATATATTTTCTTTTGCTTTGTAGGAAAATTAGTTATCTCAATATTAAGGTACCTGCAGGTAGGGTTGGTAGCTTTATGAATTCTTGGAGATGTCAGTGCAGCATTTGATGTGATAGAGTCTATAAAGAATCACAGATTTTACTGGATTCTCAGAATTTCATAAATCAGCAAACTAATACATAAATAAAAATATATTACAAATTGACTTTTGTCCTAGTCTGTTTTTGTTCTTCATCATCTGAACTTATAGTAGGAAGAAATGAGGCTCTACACAAACTTACGGTCACTCCAAGCTCATTGGAATAGAACTAAACATCCATCTTCAGAGGAATCCCATGCTGTATCTGTGTTAGCCTGCCAGCCTGGATTACATGCTGTGTAGTTGCAGACAGGTTTTCTGAGGCAATCAGAACAGTCTGGAGCTGGAGATATGGCTCAGTGGCACAGTGCCTGCCTGGCAACTGTGAGCCCTGAGTTCAATTCCTGGTGTGAACAAGGAGGAGGAGGAAGAGGAGAAGGATAAAAAGGATGAGGGGGAAAAGGAGGAGGAGGAGGAGGAGGAGGATGGGGAGCAGGAGGATGGGGAGGAGGGATGGAGGAGGAGGAGAGGAGGAGGGGCAGGAGGAGGAGGGGGACAAAGGGGAAGGAAGAGGAGGGCAAGGAGGAGGGGCAGGGGGAGGAGAAGGAGAAGGAGGAGGAGAAGGAGGAGGAGGATGGGGAGCAGGAGGATGGGGAGGAGGGATGGAGGAGGGGGGAAAGGAGGAGGGGAAGGAGGGGGAGGGGGACAAAGGGGGAGGAAGAGGAGAGCAAGGAGGAGGGGGAGGAGGAGCAGAAGAGCAAGAACAACAACTTCATCCTTGGTGCTACTCTAGTGCTTTCTAAGGCATGAGGTGTCAGGTCCTGTGCTCACTGTTCCCACAGACTTCAAGGAGCATCAATTTCTGTTTAAACTCCTCTAGGTCATTTGTAAAAGTAATATTTTTGGCATTATTAGAATATGCATCTTGAGTTATTTGCTGATACAAGGAATGGGTTTGTTTTATACACTATACTGAAATCCATAGATTACTATATGGTTTTGGCAACAGCCCCTGGATTTACAAAGTGCACAGTGTTTGGAGATAGAGGAATTGAAATTAATCTCAACTTTACTAATTTAATGATGGTGTGATGTTATGGCTTATATCTTGGTGTTTCCCCAGAGCTTCATGCAGTCATGGGGCAGACTTGGAGAGTTTGTGATTGATTCATGGTCCAATGCTGGGATTATAGGTGTGAGTGATATAGCCACTGTGGGGTGGATCGCCTAGGTGAAGTACAGGGAAGGGAGAAAGGCTTGCTCACTGCCTCTGCCTCTGCTGCCACTCTGCCTCTGCCCCTTCCTTTTTGTTCTTGTTGTTTTTGCTATTTTCTGCCACCAGGAAATGCTGCCTTCTGCCATGTGCCTCTTTGCCTTGGAGCCAGCTGAGTATAGACTGAAACCTTTACAAACTGTGAGCTAAATAAACCTTTCCTTCCTTCACTTTGATGTTGGATATTTTGTCCTAGCAAGGAGAAAAAAGTAAGCAAGATGTGATTTTGGCTGACTCACATAACCTCTCTGTGATTCAGTTCTGTAGTCTGTAAAATGGAGGCGAGGACACTCAGAAGCTCACAGCTACTCTGGCCATCAAATCAAAGCATACACATGATCTGTAAAATGCCCTACAATGTGTTACAAGCAGATGTTACATCAGACGTTTTGAATTTATTAGTCAAGACCAGAAGTTAATGCTGAGTTGTGATTCCACACCAAAGTAGCAGACTAAACTACAGTACCACATTAGCTGATTATCAGCTTGTAATGCTTGCCTTGTAGTCAGCCACAAAATTATTTATATACATCAGTTTTTCAAAGATGGGTTCTTTTGAAATCCAACAGAGAGAAACAAATTCACTTAGCTGGGCATGATGGCGCACATCTGTAATCCTAGGAGTCTGGGAGGCTGAGAATGGCGGATTTTGTGATTGAGCCCAGCCTGAGTAACTTAAGAACTTAATGAAACCTTGTCTCAAAAAAAAAAAAAATTAAAATAAAAGTTGGGGTAAAAAAGAACCACCTTTTCAGCTACACTTAATATTTTTTAATCTTGATTCTTTAAGTACTTCTAACAAATCACCACAGAGGTCCTGCAGTACCCTCTGCAGAGGGAGGAAGAGAAGTGAGAATCATTGAGTGCCTACCTGGGTCTCACTCCTTCTCTTTTATGTATGAAATAAAGGAGATGATGAAGACATGTTTTTTTAGTTTTCCATATGTTTTACATGTTTTATTCTTACATCATATTTTCTAAAACAAAAGGATGCAAACATTTGCACTTATCAATGCTCTTTGATGAAGACATTTTGAAAACATGAAATCCCTAGACCTGCTCTATAGCCCACACAAGAGGTTGTGGAAGTTTAGTGAAATAACTTAGCACTGAGGTAACTTAGGTGAGGGTACTTCCAAAAAGAAAGAGCTCCCATTTCCTAGAGTAACAGAACTTGGCCATTTGCATGCTTTGTGATGCACTACAGTACAGCTGAAGAGTGTGGCCCAGGAACTGTGCCCTTCCCTTGCCGTGTAGCAGTGGGAGCTTTGCAGGGGCTCTTCAGCATTCTGGGTTGCTATGACCTCATCTGCTCTAGCGCACTGCCCTGTACCAGGACTCACTGCTCCACTAGCTTTTCAATCACCCCGTGCTTGACATTTGCCTTGGGTCTCCCTCATGAAAAACATCAGTGTGGTTTGTCACCTGCGAACTCAGCCCACTAAGCCCTGAGCCTCTTCTTTTTCACTATTGGATAAAAATATGAATGAAGAGAGCTTTATATGCTGATTGTGTTGAATGTAAAATGGTGATTAAACAAGAGAAAGTTAGTTAACATAGTTGAGAATTCAAACAAGTAATTAAGAATTTAGAGCTGATATTCTATAATCCAAATTCAATGGAAATATTACTAGGGAGATTGGGCACTCGAGTCCTAAACTAAAGAAAAAAGACAGAAAAGACTATAATTTTTTTTTACAAAGCTAAGTTTTGTGGATAAAGATTGTGTTCTGTGAAGGGAAGCCCCACCAAGACAAGAGATACTTCTATTTCTATTTAGTCCAATATACAAGCCCTATTACATGAGCCATGCACATCTCTTCAATTATTCCACTCTTCTTGTCCTCTCTGGATTTTAAAGGTGCAAAGTATTTGATTCTGGGAAGAAGCATTTTAATACACCAACTACATGGGGAAATAATTCAGAAAAAAGTGAAGGAGATTGTCTCACATTGTTTCCATTCTCAAACACTGAGCCAAATAAGCAATCTGAAGAAAAAAACACCAGGAATTCTTGCAGGTGTACTTGCTTGTACCCACACTTGAAAACTGGATCAGCTTCCTTTATTGGTTATCTTTCCTCATGACATGACCACAGTGCTTCAGAGATGGATAGCTCTTAGTCATGGTGAAAGACATGGCCAATACTACTCTTTGAGGTGCTGACTGAATTTTTATACCAAGGTTGTTAAAGACTCCTGCTGCTCCACAAATCACAAGAGAGTTGAGTGAGAGAAAAGAGCTAATTTAGTGCAAACATGAGATTATAACTAGAATAGCTAGACTATTGTTGGATAGTACCTTGGAAAGAGACAGATAGAGGTTGTTCAATTATGTCATCCACCTTCTTCATGGCTATCAATACTTTGGAGAACTTGTGTGTCTGTAGCCTGCTGCTAATTCGGCTGTATCAGTAGTGACTTCTTTATTTTTGTCTTAGGAAATGAAAATTTAATAGTTAGAAATCTGTAAATTTTTAAACTTAAATACCTCTATGTGTGAAGAAAGACGCAAGGATTATGCTACTGAGAAACAGTAACTTCCTGATTAAGAAAATAGGCAGGGTGATCTAGAAGCATACATCAAATCCAGCTTCTAATAATCCAAGTTATTAGTTTACTTGTGCCCTGTGCTTTCCTACCTATAAAGTGGCTTAAAAGAGCTACCCCACAGATCTATGATTAAGATTTAATAAGAGGGCACATATACACATTTCAGTAGGGCCTGGAAAACATTTAATGTTTAAGAAAGCCAGTACGTAGCAATGTTTGTATAAGTTTATCACAAAAGAAGTAATTTCTGCACAATGTACTAGTTCAGTCTTACTTTGCTATGTAAGAGTGTACACATGGTAGATCTTCATAAGTAAGAATTTTTCATGTTGATCTTCCAAAAATAAATTCCAGTTACTTAAATTACAAGGAGCCCTGGGCAAAGAGTGAGGCTGCACCATATGTTAATGGCAAATTATCGAAGGATGTGTGCAGCATTCTATTAATTCGGCATAGACATAAAACCAACAGATTGCTTTGAAGCACTTCCCAAAATATTCTTACTTGTTTTATCAGGGTGTCTTTAGAGAAAAAGAAATGCTTCAATATTATGCTATCTCTCAATGATCTGATTGCTCTTGTGGATCTGTGCAACAGCCATAGATGTTTCTTATAATAGATTTTGTTCCACTGGCTGAAAGCTGTCTTAGACGTCCATATTTCTATTATTTAGCTCTTTTTATGCCCATCAAATTTTGTTTCTTTTTTCACTCAGTGTGATTGAAAAGCATTAGAAATTGTTCTTATAAATCTCTTTACCAAAATGGAGTAAATTAGCAGGCATTTAATCTACCTTGTGTAAAGGTACAAGAAGTAGAAGAGGAAAATAAATTGTTCTCAAATCCCTTTTTATTCTGACATTATTCCAGCTGTACTGCCATTAGCTATATTGATCACAGCTGACTGCACGCCTCTGTGGTGACCACAGAATGTAATCTGGAGGGCATTTCGGATTCAGAATGACTTTTCAGAGTGCCCGAGTTAAAATTGTTGATGCTACATGACAACTGCTATTCTTTCAGTGTCAGCCAAATATAAAAGAACATTAATATTCATTAGTGATGTTACAGCTGGTGAGCCCTTAACAATATTATAATGGTTTCAATAGTTATTTCAAACAGTGTGTTGAAATATTCACACAATAAGCCGTGATTGACACAATCGATTAAAGAAAGAAAATAACACGAAGAGGAAAATAAGGATGCATATATACTAGGCTAAGTAAATAAATATTTTAGGAATATACTGCAATAGATAAGACCCAGGACAATGCAAAGAATGATTAATTTTTTTAATGAATTACTTGAGAAAATTACCACAGCAGAAATCTGGCACAGAGGTACAGGTCTCAATTTTATCATTTAAATTCACTGTCACTGTTCTGATTTTACAAATCAGGCATCGTGGCACGAACACTTCTGAGGAGGACTCTTAAAGATTAAAATGAAACAAAGTGAAGGTGGGTGGAAGTAGCAGTTAGGAGATGGCACAGATATTTTTGACAGCACCCTGAGCTTTGATTATGCAGAGTGGTCTCATCATTGCAGAGGACTTCATCTTCATTGTCATCGATGAGGACACCAAAGACAAGAGGGTCTTTAAGTCATGCACACATACGTGAACATAAAAAAATCCTACGGTTATGGTGTAAGTCCAAGTGTCAGTGCTCTTTGAACCATAACAAGATGCTTTTAGAATGTGTTCTAGGTGGAGTCTAATGGTGACTGTGTGTGACGTAGGGGAGGTGGCCTGGAACCTTCTGAAGAAAGTTTCTATTTATCAGTGATGATAATACTAAGATGCAACAAGTCCATAGAGTGGTGGATTAGTCAGCTTCGTGTTAGCACAACAGAATGACTGACACAGGCTACTTAAGGAGCACAGAGAGGCTTACTTTGGCTCACAGCTGTGAAGATCTGGTTCTAATACGACATGACCCTAGTGGTCTGGGCCTGTGGAGAAAGCAGAACATCATGTGCAGGGCAAGTGCTCAGACCAAAGCCAGAGAGAAGAGAGAATGAACGAGCTGGGCCTGCAGCCCCCTGTAAGGGTGGGCCCCGTGAACTCGACTTCCTTCAGGGGCCTGCATCCTGAAGGCCCACAACACCTTTCAATCATGCTGCCTCTCCACAGAGGAAACCTTGAGCAAGTGGGCTTGTGGGAATATGGTCCTTATTCACATGTTAGCAGGTAGAAGAGAATTTACACCTTACTTTGCAAATGTAAGATATTGATGCCCCGCCTTTACCTTCTGCCTCTTGGTTGTGTCCTTCACCCAATTTAAAGGATTTTCCAATATTATCATGTGACTAATTTTAAAAGTTTTATATATTTATTCTGTACAGTATGATACTTTGAAATGCACGTTATTAAAAGTACATTATTAAAAATGCTCCTTTGAGCTCCTGCCTTACATGTTTTAGTGGCAAAAATTCTTAAGCTGTACTTGTAGTGATTTTCAAAATACAATCCCTTGCTGTCATGTGTTTGTTTTTCCTATTGTGCTTGCCTTATCTCCCTTCACATAACACCCTTCAGCTTCGTTCATATTTCCATAAATGACAGGATTTCCTTGCTTTTAGGAAGCTGAATATTATTATTCTACTCTGTTTTTGAACCCCATTTTCATTCTTCTAATAAAAGACATTTGGGTTGGTTCCATGTCCTACCTATTGTGAGTAACAGTACAACAACAACAACAACACAAGTGTGTTCTTTCCTTATTCTTTTATTAGGAAGCCAAATTCTTCTAAATCTGAGCAAACTCATAAAGAGCTTTCTTAATGTGTTTACATCTTAGTTCTCAATCTCTAGACTAAATTTGGAAGAAAATCCCTTTATAGTTTATGTTGAAGTTATTAGATAACTTCTCTTCCTGACATTTATTTTATTGTCCTCAATTTCTGAAACTTTTGTTACAGGGAATTGCTAAGATGAAAGAATTCAAGCCAATTGTGTTACCCACAATAGTACTATTCAATTGAGTCAGTCAATAATTATTGATGCCATACAAAGAATAATTCCTGAATTTAATACAAAATTACTAAGCTCAGCGAATGAACTATTGAAGTATTTAAAAAGTGACTGTAGGAAGAAAATCTCTCTCAAAATATTGGAAGTCCATTGAAAGGAAGTTAGTGCTTACATTGTTTGGTCACCTTTGCACACCTGTCCCTGCTCATCTAGGCAAATATTTTGAAGGTAACAATGTGTAATATGATAACCGTCATTAATTTACCATCATCTTGTTTTGAAATTCTGTATCATTTTTATTGGTTTTTTAGTCTCTTAATTTCTATCAGTCTTTCGAAGGTAGCAGGTATTGTTTAAATTTTCTATTTTGAACAATTTTATATGCTGATATCTGCAATCTGAACAACTTCATTGAGGGCAGCAAAGCTCAATATAACAACCATAGTTGAATATCTTTCATCTTGTTTTTCTTAAATGTGTATCATCACAAGTGTCTTATCTATGATTTTTATACTCTCTTGAAAATATATTCAAAAATAAAAAGTAAAAAGACAAGGAAAAAACTCAAAGGTTATTGAAAGGAAGAGTTAATGTTTAATTGCTTGATCAATCTTGCATGCCTATACCTGGTAGTCTGAGAAACAAATTTGTTAATAATAATATGTAATATAGCAATGATTGTTAATTTTCTATTCTTGTTTTGAAA
>NDGM011051438.1:0-25350 GCA_002564305.1 Octomys mimax | reverse complement strand
AAGGTCAGTGAAATCCCCTCAGGGTATATCCTGAGATCCTGTGCCTCAGATTGTAGAATCTTTAGGTGTGGCTTTGTGGGATGGGCCAGTGCCACTGAAGCAAAGTGGCCACTTGGGCTTATGTCTTCCCCAGCCCGGGGAAGGATTTGCATCAGTGATGCAGGACCTGAGATCTGATTCTCAGTCTGAAACCTGTCTCCAGGACTGCACGAGGATCTTGGTGCCCAGTGGTTCTGTGCTGATTGTGCTTCTTGGTGGAAAAATTTAAGACAAATGTAACCTAAGTCTGTTCCTAGTTCCAAGAAGGATAAACCATTGGAATTAAAAAATCTGCTTCATTCTTATCAAACATCAGACTACTAGAATGCTTTAAATTTCTTTCCAGAGTCAAATGGTACCTTACTACATTCTAGCAAGAGATACTTGGCCCTTGGGTAGTGTTTGGAAAAGAACCTCATGTAAGAGAACACCTGTGCACACCTGTGCTTGCGGACTCTTCCCAGGTGTCATCCCAGCTAATTTCGTGGCCAGTCAGAGGTTGCTGGGGAGTCAGTTGGGATGATATGGAGTAGCTGAGCCAGGGTGTAGCCATGGCACCCTCACTCTGACATTCTCTTGTGTCATTTCTGAAGAAGTACAACAAGTTCTGTCCCATTGTTGGTTATTTGTGCTCTCCTCTACCTTGTACTATGCTGGCTCTTTTTCTCTGTCATTCACATTTAAATCCTGGCATAAGGAGACCTGCAGTGGGTCCTTTTCCTTAAGAATATTTTTATTTTCTTTAGTAGGCTGCTATGCTACTGTGACATGTTTCTTCCCCCTTTTAGTTCTTGTCCCTATGTCCTTCCACCAAGGCCAAACTGCCTACTGAGATAATGACTCCTTTTCAGATTGATCATGTTCATCCCTTCAGGCTGAGAATACTTTCCAGAAACACCCAAGATCTGAGGGACCTCAGCTAGGAATGACAGTAAACTTCTTGAAGTCAGTGACCAAGAGTAGGGACAGCCACCTGCTTTCCCCCTTGAGCCCCAAGGTAGTGCCACAGCTTTGCATCTTCCCACCTTGTGACACAGGGAAGGAGAGAGTTTGCTTGATCTGGGCAGAAGTCCTTTCCTCCCATTCAGCTATCAGCTTTCTACCCTTCATACAGAATTGCTGAAGGTGGGGGATTGAGTCAAGGGGATCCTCTGTCTCTCGTGCATTTTGGCGTCCAGAAAGGCAAGGAGGCCATGCCTTATTCAGATTCAGTCTCTTCAGCCTGCTCTTGGGGCATCCCTGGGATGGTGGCAGATTTCTGAGTATCATATTTTCACATGGATGAACTGTATTCTACAATTACTTCTATGTATCAGGAGCCAGAAAGTTTTCATTGATATTGAAAACAGAGTTTTCTTTTTCAGGTTATTTTAGAGTGTTCCATTTTCAGGGCAGCTCTATTTCCCATGGGTGTGGCCACGGGACTCTGGTCTGCCTCTTGAGCAAGCTACACTTTGCAATACTGGTGGTATTTCTAAGACAGACCCTGGAAGCTCAGGTGTTCTCGGTAGGGGCAGGTATTTTGTTACGAAAGACTTTGAATTTTGGGGAATCTTTGTACACCTGGAAAGATTTACTGCATGCTTTCTGGGCTGCAGGCTTGCTCCAGGAGTCAAACAGTGCTTTATCATACCAAAAGTGACAGCACAGTATATGGAAATGACCTCTCCACACAGCGTCTCCCTCTATACTCTCCAGTCAGCATGTGAGAGCAACTTGAACTTCACCGTGCTTTCTCCACAGCTACTTCCTGCTTGGGGCCAGAGTGCGCCTCTGTGTCCTGAATCTCTTTGAGAAAGATCATCTGCCACATAGCCATCTGTGGGCATCAGTCAGGGCATCTTTGGGAGCATTTTAAGGTTGCAAATGGGGTCTTATGTTCTGGTTTAGGTGTGCCTCAGTGCTTTTTTTCTCCAGCTTGGACATTACAAGAACAGCTGCGAGCATCCAAACGTGATTTTTCAGAATTTGGTTTGGAGGAGGGAAAGCCTCAAGCTGCTCTGTGTAGACCCATTGCAGCACTCTGCATAATAATTAATGACACACAAGCTGGTATCTAATGTGCGGTTTTACTATGTGTGCCCTTCAGTTCTGACGAGTTCCAGTCCTCTGTGATTTAAGCCCCTTTTGTCTTTACACACTTTGGCTTTTGGATCAAGCTGCTGTAGACATGAGTGTCTGTCTTTGACTGTTGTCTTTTTCTTGTGTTTTGCTTTTCTTTTTTCTTTTCATAGGTCATTCATTGAAATCTGTAGTTCTCACCGGGTCCATATGCTTTTAATTCTTTCCTTAACCTTGACAGTCACAGAAGGAATAACATTCGTCATGCTGAGCATCTTACTGACACTTGGTGTACAGTGGGCAGTTGGCAGGGATCAATCACATCGATGAGAATTATGGCTTCCTCAGTGCCAGGAACTGTTACACACTCTTTGCATATTATCTAATTTAATTTTCATTAACTTTCTAAAGTCAGTTTGGTTATTTCCCCTTTTCTAAAGATGGGAAGACTGAGGCATAGAGAGGTTAAATAACTTGACTAAGCCCACATAGTTTATTGAACTGCTTAGATTGAATTGCTTAGACTATGATGCAGGCTGCTGTGCAATCCTGAGAGAGAGAGAGAGAGAGATAGAGAGAGAGAGAGAGAGAGAGACACTGTTATTACCTTGAGGTCATTGAGATTCAGGGTGTTGTTGAAGATTGTCCAACTTTGTCTGATCTTTAACCCAAGCTGTCTTTTCCAGGATACCCTGGTGCTATCTTTTTCAGAATGCTTCTATTCTTTAAGATTTTTTTTAGATTATGTTTATTCACGCCAGTATGTCCTGTGGTTCTACATTCCATGTCATGCACTATGTAGATAAGAGACAGGTTTTCTGTTGCTATTTTAAATCCTTATGTGAACAATTCTGACTCCGTTGGTTAATTCAATTACTTTTCCTTCTGGAGGCAGGCAGGAGTACTTTGTGGTCCCTAGTACTGTACAAGTCACTTAGAAGCTGGCACACAGTGCAAGCTTAGGTACTAAGTATCTGCTGTCTGGTAAAACTAGCATATAAATACACCACTGAATAAACAATGGTATTGTGCAATGTGTGTGTCTGACTTGTTGGTTCAATGATAAGGTAATGCTTTAAGTTAGCCTGATTGGTGAACCTAAACCCAACCTCTAATAGGGTGGTACTTTTGGTTCTGTGACTATCACTTTCTTTAATCGATACAGTGGACTAAAAAGTTCAAGAGCCAAAGTGTTCAGCTCTTATTGGACTGGCTTTTGAGAAACTAACCCCACATTGGAAAAATCATGCAGCTAGACACCAGAGCCTGTGGATTATAGTTCTCATTTTCATAACCTTTGTTAGCTATGTGAGCATTTTCATATCGCCAGATCTCTCATTTTTCTTATATAAAACAAAGAGGTTAGATGAAGTGGTAAGGTCACTTATGAACTCCCACAATTCATGGAGAATTTGCCCCATGCAGAGTCCTCTTGGCAGCACAGGAGATTGGCTCTTGACTGTTGGTAAATCCCTTCATTTTGTTGAGTCCTTGAGCTCTTGCTTTTCAGATGGATCTGATAATTTCTGCCACGCCTAATTTCTAGGACTTCTCTTAGGATTCAGTGAGATACCGGGGATTTAAGTGCTTAGAATAACACCACGTTGCATGAACACTGATATTATTCATGTTGAAAATTCATAGAAAAGTGTTGGGTTTCTCACTACCTACCCCTTTAAAAAAAAAAGAGTTAAAAGCGAGTCTGGTCCCCACTAGGCTGTGTCCTGGGGTTTATGGAACTCCTTGGAACTCTACAGGGTCAATGGAGGCTTTGTGTGCCTGGGGGTCAGTTTCCCACAGAAGGGGTAAGATGGCCACACTCTGTCTCGTCACCACATTTTATCAAATGCAGCAATTTCTCAGACAAAAGTGAGGTTTCAAGTTACAGTAACCTCCACTTTGTTAAAAGCCCCCTCCGAACCCAAGCTCTTCTCTGTAGCCGTGCAGACACACATGGCATGGGTTTACCAATGCCTCATACATTTATTCTGATAAAGCATCTAGTCCTGCCTCTCAGTGAGATATTTTTAACTCCTCCTCACTCTTCCCAGTTCCTTTAAGGACGTGTGATCTGACGGGGTCAGACACTTGGCTTCTACGTAAGGGAAAACTTTGAGAGAATTTCTTGAGGCTCTCCCTTGGGGTAGGGCTGGCTTTCCCCAAAACAATTGGCTCTGCAGGACGTCTTTGCCACATAAGGGCTTGTGTGAAGCCCTGGGCACCAGTTGATGGCTGTCTTGCTCACGACAGATGGTCAAGACTTCAGTTTCAGCAAGTGATCTGCTGCTGAGAGAGCGGACGGGAGAGTGTGCCAGCAGCCGAGTGGTGGGGCGGTTCAGGGTGACGGGGATCTGGTGTGTTCCCGGCATAGCTTTTGTGCTAACGATGGGCTGTTGACAGGCGCCTCACTGCTGCTCATCTTGGAGACAGAAGATCCCCTGCTCCCCTGATTCTGTTTCTCCCTGGCAGAGCCAGTGTCCTGTTTGCCTGGCTTTCAAAATCCATTTTGGCACCAGATGGACCCCCTCCTGGTCGCTAGCAGTTGTCTGACTTGAAGATTCCAGAGGGGGTGCTGACAGCTCCTTCCAGTGCCACCTCAATCTGGCTGTCCAGTCTGGGCTCAGATGGCTTAAACACACAGAGGCAGCAAATATGATCAGCTCCAGGGAAGCCACCGGGGGTGGTGAGGGGTACTCACTAGAGGGAAAGTGGTTGTGCGGGTGCTGGCTGTAGCAGTCACGTTGTTTTGGAGATACGCATGTTAATCCTGCCTTTTAGTAGTATCATTATGCTTATGTGCTCTATTAATACAATTGCTATTATAGTACAATGGCTATCAGTGGCGCAGTTAGTGTTAATATCACTATCACACTGCTTCTATTTTTACTAATACTGCTGGTAGCATGGTGGTGAGCTGCACAGACTCGGGAGCTGCACTGTGTGAATTTGAATTTGAGATTTGCATTTACTCACCTTCCAGCAAGTTACAGTGTTTAACGTCTCTGACTCTATGTTCTCATCTGTAAAGTAGGACTGATAGCAGAGGTTATTTGTAAAGACTTACTGGAAAGATGTGTTTGAAATTCCTAATACAGTACTGAGTGCATGGTAAGCGCCTGGACTGTGAAGCCCACTTGTAAAGGCCACCATCGCTGTGCTGCCTTGTGTTGGGTGCTACCCATTGTCTCATTCAGTTTCTCCATTGCCTTGCCAGGTGGGACCTCCTATTGTGCTCATTTTATAATTTAAAAAAGTCAAGGTTCTGTTTCATGTGCAAAATCACACGGGGAGCACCCGGCAGAGTCAGAGGATGACTTCTGTTCTGAGTGTTTCTTGGTATGGTGGGTTTCCCCCGACACCACATCGGCTCTCATTGTCCATTCAGTGGTGATGAGCCCTGTCAGGGACCTGGAGTGTCTTTCAGATATGCCCCTTTGACTAGCTCTGCTGGAAAGAAGCAAATAGTTTTCACATTACAGGTATCTTTGCATCCAGAATCTCCAGCAATGCGGGAGACTTACCACCTACTGCCCGCTATGCCAGAGTAGAGTTTCTGGAAGCTATATGTGACCAGGAGCATCATCTTCTTGGTCCTCAGAGGAATGGGATGATGTAGAGGTGTTAGGAAGGTGGCTGCATGCCCAGGCTCCCTGATTTTCTGGGTCTGCTCCACTGAAGAAGAACCTCAGTCAGGGGCTGTCAGTGGGCCTGTAGGATGGTCCTGACCCTGGAAAGGGGCTGCGAGCTAGGCTTAATTGTACAGCTGGGCTTCAGCAGCTTCCCATGAATCATATAACTTGGACAGAAAGGTGATGGCTTTGTTCTCTGTGGAGAGAACTCAGAAGTGGAGGCTCATCATTATTCAGGGTCCTTTCAGGGATGGGTTGTTCAAGGTTGCATAAGATCAAACTGGTCTACAAAGATGTTTCTCAGATGGCTCAGTGGAGTAAGCGCTTCCCTGGCAAGCGCAAGGACCTGAGTTCAATCCCCGGTTCCGCAAAAAAAAAAAATAAATAAATAAAACTTTGTACTTTTGGTGGAAAAGTAATTTTTTCTCTTTGAGGAGTTATTCTCAAGCCATGTTCCCATCTTGGCAGAGTCTAGGGGATCAGGCGGGAGAGAAGTGGCTGTGGGACTTGACATACAACAGTATTCAGAAATACTAAGTGTACCTTCCTGTGATGCTCTTATGAAGGACCAATGTTGACTTTGTGCTCAGAGCAAAATTCAGATGAAGGCATCATGGAGTGAGAGTTTATCTTAGTTACTTTTCTTATTGCTGAGACAAAATACCCAACACCCAAACTTAAAGCAAGAAAGGTTTATTTGACTCACAGTGTGTAAAGGTTTCAGCTCATAGGTGGCTGGCTCCAAGGCAGGGTGACACATAGCAGAGGGGCAACACAGAAGAGAAATCGTTTATGGTAGGCAGAGAATGGCAACACAGCAAAGTAGCAAGCAGTAAGCAACAAATGACAGCAGCCCTCCTTGTGTCCCTTATTTCCTATCCAGGCTCTCCACCCTCAGGGCAGGTAGCACTCACAGCCTGGATGGGGTATCCTTAACCCTAGCATCACACCAGGCATCAATACCAGCATCACATCTTTGATTCCAGTATCACACAGCCTTCTCCGAAAAGTCCCACCAGTGACCATATGAGGCTTTGGGGGGACATTTAGCCATAGCAGAATTCTTCCCAAGTTATTTGATTTGAATGAGAATTTGACACCACTGGATACTTGAAAGGAGGAGGGTGTTAAGCTGAAGAAAAGAGAATTCCTACAAGAGTTTAAGTGACTAACAATTCAAAACATTCTGATAGTTTTTGAAAATATTTAGGCTGGAAATCCGTAGATGCATCTAGGCCTAAACATAAGAGGAATCACAGAACTTATATGACCTTAAAAATACTTTTGTTAAAAAGAAAAATCAACAAACAGAAAACAGAGGGATTTAATTGTAGATAGCCAACTGAATGCCTTAACGTGATGCCTTTTCTCCCCAGTGTTGCAGATTGAACCCAGGGCCTTCACAATAGGCAATTTTTCTCAGCCCCTCTTTTTACATTACTTGAGTCAGGATCTTGCCAAGTTCCAGAGTCGCCTGGGCTGAGCTCAAGTTTGTGATTCCTTTGTCTCAGCCTTCCCAAATGCTGGATTTATGGGTGTGTCCTGCAACACCTGGTTAACATGGTACCTTTAGTGCCCGCCACCTTTCTACAGTGGGCTTTGACAAGTATGATATACTTTATGAGAAATAACTCAGAAAGTTGTGTAATGTGCTACCTAAACCAAGACATTTTTGAGAGTTAAAGTAGCTACTATTACTATCTGTACTTGTGAAGCTAGGATTTTTTCTTGTGAGATTGGAACCACTGGTCACTTTAGCAAGTAAAACTCCATGGCCCTCACTGTGGAACCAATTCAGAATCCACGGTGTCAGCGAGGCAGCAAGACTCTTATTCCATCACAAGGAGCTTTAATCTACAGCAGGAAATCAAATAAAAATATCTAAAAAATATTTGAGAAGTCAAAGTGATTATGTGACGGTGTGAACTACTTACTTCCCCTGAGTACTGCTAATTAGAACATCTTGTTTCGAAAGGGTAAGATAAGAAAGTGTTCATCAAATCTTCATATCATCAAACATGTATTTTTCCATTCATCACCTGTGAATTTGCAGGGCTGAAATGCCACGTTGTGCTTGGGGACTCTGAACATTCTTAGACAGTTAGAGCCAGTTGGAACTTATGTTAAACCATGGGGGAAACCTTCCTCTTGTTGGGGGGGGGGGTCTGTGTTTTTGTGAGATCTGTTGGCAGTACCAAGATTATTTCTTCACAACGAAGGTCCAGCTGGGATGCAAAACATAGTGTAAGGCCTCAAACAAAGTAGCAGTTCTGACATTGTTGTGAATATTTCAGCAAATGCCTAGAAAATGGAACACACAGAAGTGACTTCGCAATGTGTTGCTTCCTGCATGGGGACTGATGTGTTAACAGTGATCACTTGTTTCTTGACAGGTTCTTCTTGAAGTTTTTTCTCAAATGCAACCAAAATTGCCTAAAGAATGCAGGAAACCCACGTGACATGCGGAGATTCCAGGTGGGTCAGTCTGGTCTTTCTTAAATCTTAATAACTGCCTGTGTATCATGGGGGTGGGGTAAAGCCTTAGGTAGAAGAAGAGGTGGAGTGCGGTTATTTCCCCAGAGGTGAAGAGCAGGCGAGGCGCTTAGTCCCCTGGGCATCTGCTATTTAGGAGCTCTTTGTGTTTGCATTCACCAGGAAGTGGGCCTGAACCACCTGTGTTCTCTGGTCTATGAAGAAACATTCCTGAGAGTCCAAATGGACTCTCAGGCACAAAAACTCAGATTCACTAAAGTATAGAAAAATGACAAATTTTGTCCTGAAAATTTTGTAAGCATAAAACTAATACCTAGGAGTAAAACTCTTAAAATTTTGAGAACGAAAAACAAAAAACTCTGGCCTGTTCTGTTCTTTTTACTTCACTCCTGCAATTTTGGAAACTGGTAGCAGCAATCACCTATTACAAAGGGGCCCCCTGAGAAGAAGGGCCTGTCTAGAGTGATGTGGGCAACCCTTAGTTCTCTTTCAGAAATGTTCTTACACAACATCTAGAGATGTCCTTGGGCCTGCCACCCTTTACAGCATGAGTGGTGTGCTAACGCCCCTGAATTATACCTTTACAAAAGGGAAAAGATTCAAAAATAAATGTGCTGATCTCTAAAACAGAAAATGTTTGTGGGTTTTAAGAAAGGTTGCTGAGTTTTAGATGCTGTACCTCTCTAACCTAAAGTGCTGAAAACCCCCTGGGGATCTTATTAAAATGCTGGTTGAAGTCTGGGGTGGGGCTGGAATTTCTAACAAGCCCCCCGAGTGACACCAAAGCCAGGGGCCACACTTTGAGTGGTGAAGTTATAGGCCCTTGTGTTGCTCTCCCTCTAATTCTATGGCTAGCTTATTTGCATGGCCAGAGTAATGACCCACGGATGTATGCTTGCAGAGTCTGTCAGAGCAATAGCGTGGTGCTTAAGGTATGCTCTTACGTCTATTTAGTCAGCTTTAAGTGCAGATTGCAGCGCATGATCTCTGTGAGGCTCCGGAAAAATATCAGCTGCACATAGTCTCTGAAGCAATTTTTTTTTTTTTTTAAAGAAATGAGAGTTATTAGCGTCATTAAAGAACAAATTCAATGGGGGAAGAGACCTTGACTCTTCAGTTTCTGAGTTAGTTTTATAAATATCACCTTGGCCTCCCCACCTTTTGTCTTAACAGAAATAAGTGGGGAAAACCCAGAGGTTTCTAGTTTTCCAGAAAATGTTGCTGCTGGCCACTTTCTGTCCCAACTTTGTAAACATAAGTGCTCTCAGCTCCACACAAGGCTTTGTGGAGAGTGGGAGATGGCTCTGAGGTGAAGCTGGGGGAAGCACACAGGCAGGCTACCGAGTCTGGGTCACTGAATGTCTTGCACTTGTGTGCGGGGCTTTAGTATTCACTGTTTTGTGGCTTGCTTTGGGCTTGAGGTGAGCCACCTTTCTCCTCTGGCCAAGTTTGGGTTAGGCACTAAGTACAATTATGCAAGAAACAATTTATGTCTATAATATCTAATGCCTGATGAGTACCTGGACCAGCTTAGCTGTACCTCTCAGGGTAGTAGAAGTGAGATGAACTTCGCAGCATTGACAACCAAAATGAGCATTTGTGTAGAACTGTTCAAGACCTAAGAAGACAGTTGAAAGTCTTTGAGTTATGGCAATACAGCTCTTATACAAGATGAGAAGTCAATTCAATCTATTCTTTATGCGCGTGTCTAGAAAGTTTTAATTTTGCACATAAAGTATTATTCTTTGCTTAGTAGGAAGACTACTAAAATAAAACATAAGTTATATTTCTGAAAAGTCATGTGATCTTTTAGGGCTTCAGTTTCCTCCAATTTAAAATGAAGGTACAGTGGTACCTTCATCCATGAGCTTAATTCTTTCCCCATTTCTGATTGTAGGATTTATTCCATGATATATACTATGCTTGCCATTCAGTTGCAACCAGAACTGTGAAATGAATTTTGCGACTGGAATTGTAAAAAGAATTAAGTTCATGAACTGAGGTACCACTGTAAAATACTGATTCTGAAGGAGAACATCTCAAGTGAGCATAGAAGTAATAACAAAAGATGAACTAGAAATGGAAACATTTGAAGAAAAATCCTTGTAGTAAACTGAAGAAAGGTCATTAGTTCTGACTAATGTTTGTCAACCCAGGAATAATTGACATTTCAGACTGAATAATCTTTGGGTGGTGATGTTTGTCCTTTGCACTGTAGGGTGTTTAGAGTATTGCTGGTGTCTACCCACTGGATATCAGTAGAGAATAGTTCCTTTCTCTGCTCTGACAACCCAAATATTTCCTTGCTAAATATCCTCTTGTCTCAGTTACTTTTCTCTCATTGCTGGGACAAAATAGCCAACATGCCAAATTAAGGAAGGAGAGGTTTATTTAGCTCATAGTTAGTGGAGGTTTCAATCCACACTCTGCTGGCTCCAAGGCAGAGCAGCACATGGCATGGGGCAGCAGTTTAGGAGGTGGAATGCAGTAAAGAACAAAAGGAGGAGCAGCAGCTGTGGCTTCTATCAAGCCCCTCTCCCCTCCTTATGTTGTAATGCAGATTATCTGCCCCAGGGTGAGTGTAACACTCACACCCATAATCCCAGCAGCACTCACACCCATAATCCCAGCATTGGATCATGAATTAATCACAAACTCTAGAAGCTGCTCCATGACTGCATGAGGCTTGGTGGGGTTAACTAGACACAAACCCCGCATGGAGAAGAAAAACAAAATTGCCCTTGATTAAGAACCACCGTCTCTGCATTATGCCTGGTGACCTCTTACCATCTCTTAGGATGCCCAAGGGTGCAACATTTGATTAGGTATGGGGGCTGCCCAGTGCAAGGTACATGATGGGCATCACAGAGATGTGCTGTTTTTGAGCCCTGACAATACTTGTGATTGTCAACAATTCCAAAAATGTTCTCAATAGGGACAGCTACTTTGGCTACTACAAATTCAGTTTCTGAGTTGAAGAAGGGGAACATTTCTATCAGGGGTAACAAACTACATTGTATCTCAGATCCAACCTGCTTGTTCTCATCGCCCACAAACTACCTCCCAGAGAGGACAGGTGGCCCCTGTGCCAGCATGAACACGCATTTGATATTGTATCTGTGATCCACACATTTCTTTGACTATAATTTTTATGCAGATAACGCTTGGTATTGTGTATGTAGGCCTAGGGATGTCTGTACACCCAGAGAGTGGATGAACTGGTTGGAGAAATTGGACCAAACCTCAAGTATCCCTTGCCCAGTTTTTAATTTTTTTTAGTCTTGTTTTCTTCATGGCTATTTATGACCATCTTCCTCTGCATCATTTCATGCTGTGGGCCCTTCCACCCTTGTGGAACTGATCTTTTCTCTGTGGATTTTATGTTCCATTCACTCATTCTCAGCCTCTCTCACTCCCAAATGATGCTGCTTGTCTGCCCTCCTGTAGGCACTGGTGCTTTCCCTGTTTCCTTCAGACCTCCAGGTCTTTTCTCACATATGGCTCTGCGGTCTTCTCTGCTCCTAGTGTCACTGGGCCACCAATGTGTGTGCACTGAGGATCTGGAGCTGGGTGTCCAAGACCTGTGCTTAGGGTCAGGCCTACCTGTCCCATGCCTGGTGGAGGACTCCAGACACTTACTTCAGTTTACGATTTCCAAACTGAACCCATTGTCGTTCTCAGATTGTCCCCTCTACTTTAATCTGGTGTCTCCTCCTCTGCTTCCTGGTTCATTGCATTGGCTCATTTCTAATTTTATTAAGTGCCAGGCGGATAGCTATTTATATCAGCATCTACAATCAGAGTGTTCCATATTCATGTGTGAAATACACACACGTGTCATGTGTCTCTCTCTATGTATATTGGATACTGGTGATTGTGGGGATAAAGCTAACATTTACTGGGTACTTATTTTGAGAGAGGCATGATGTGAAGTATTGTATATGAATTACCTTTCTCCTCACAGTATCCCTCTTAGAAACTTGCAAATATGGATGATTCCCTTTTTATAAATAAGGAAAGAGGCTCAGCAAAGGTTAAATCATGTGTTCAAAGTTACGCACCTAATAGGTGACGTGGCCAAGACTTAAGCCAAGGTAATATCTGACTCAGATATTGACTAACTTTTCGGAACAATAAAGAAGTTGCCCACAGTCTGTAGCCAGGTCCGTGGGAAGCCATAAACAGAGCACTTAACATTTGAGAGTCACAGATACTATTTAAGAAAAAGCTCCCAAATTCCCCGAAACCTTGAGAGGGGTTTTCCAAAAAGCATTTGTCCTAAAATAGCTTCACGTGCATTTACCTGAGGAGCGGTTTCACACCACCCAGGTTCATCAGGCAGGGGTGGCGTTCTGCGCAGGCCAAGCATTGCTGCAGAACAGAGCGGCAGAGCTGGTCAGCTTCCGCTTTCAGGCACTTAGGATGAAGGCACTCGCTCTCCTTCCATGGGCAGCCTGGGTGTCGCTTCACGTAGCGAGACTCGGGGAGCTCCTCCAGGCAAGAGCTCCCATTTCTTTCCATGGGTATGAGTGAAGCAGCCCTCAGAAACTTCAAAGGACCCTGATAAGAAATCATATGACGATAAATATATAATTGTTCCTCTATACCCACAAAGGATTAGTTCTAGGTTCTTCATAGATGGGTAAAATCTACAGGTGCTCAAGTTCCTTATATAAAATTCAGCGTTTGCATGTAACCTACACACATGCCCTATATACTTGAAATCATCTCTATACTAATTATAATCCCTAATATAATTTAATTATATTTACTTCTTTATTAATCACTTCCCACATTAAGCTGTGTGTTTTATCAGAAAAAAAAAATCATATGAGACCTGCTGTGCTGGCCCCACCCTGGGGCATGCTGAGACAGTGATTGAGACTGGGCATGGTGATGCACACCGGTAATTCCAGCTCTTCGAAGCTAAAAACAGGAGAATGACTATGAGTCTGATCTGTGTAGTAAGACCCTGTAGACCCTACACTAAATAAAAAAAAAAAAACAAAAACAAACAAAAAAAACCATGAGAGCTGGGTATAGTAGTGCACACCTGTGATCCCATCGCTCTGCCAGGCCGCGTAGCATGAATTTGAGCTCTACCTGGGAAGTTAGTGATTTAGTGAGACCCTGTTTCAAAATAAAATAAATCAATAAATAAAGAGATCTGGGGGAATAACTCAATGCCAAGGCCCTGGATTTGGTCTCTAGAGTTGGCAAAAAAAAATTCATGCTGAGGTTCTTGGGTCTTAGAGCTAAAGCAAGAGAGGAAGTTTTCCCCACAGCTGTCCTGGCTGACAGAGGTGTGTCATAATGACACGTCCTGAACATGTCTTACGAAAAAGATACATATTTCCATGATTTTCCTCATAGCACATGAATTGAGAAGCTGGTTTCAAATATTTTTCTGTCCTTATTGCCTCAGAGGGGGAGTGAGACCGTGTCTTTTTTGGCATGAAACAACTCAGGTCTACTCTTAACCTATCGAACCTGACTTCTGAGACATCTGATGGGAAACACCCTCCCCTGCCTACGAAGCGGCTCTCGCCAGCTGTCACTGTCACTGCTTCTGTTCCATCCCATTCTGTATGCTTTGCAGGCCAGCCTGATGTTCACAGCGATGCAGAGCGTGTCCCTTCTGAACAGCAATCAGGGGCCTGTGTAGGTGGCTGAGAAGGACATAGGAAAGGTTGTTGATCCCCTGACATGTAAAGACGTTCTGTCAAGCAGACTCAGCCTCACAGCAGCTGGGTTTTTGGTATGTAAACAGAGACTGCTTAATTACGCAGGTCATGTCAATTAGTGTGACCTGAGTGTTTTCAAGAAATTAATCACTTTCTGCCGAGCTTGGCTGTGTTCATACTTTAAGGCAGTATGGCATAAACTTTGTAGAAAATCTGGTACAGTCTTTAAAAAAGATTATAATGAATGTTTTCTTTTGAAACCCCTAGGTTGTGGTATGACTAACAACTTTGCTCAAATGCAACAGTGGATATAGGCTTCATTCAGGTCTGGAGGGTGGAGAAAGGTGGGGGAAGGAGCGGAGGGGGAATTGGGGATGAAAGGACACGGGGGCGGGGGGACAGGACAGGACTAAATGGGACTAAATGAGCCGACTTCTTCATCTCGACACTGAAAAGACACTGATGTCAAAGGACTGCATTAAAGCGTTGTCACAGTCTGGTTTTTAACTGACAGGAGCCAGACAGTTCCAGGCTGAGATTTAAATCCTTGTCTCTAGCTTTCCTCCTTGGGGACCATCAGAATGGAAGTGGTGAGGAGAGGGGCAAGAATCGGGTTCCAGTTGCCACAGCAGTGCCGTGATACCCAGAGGCTGGAGTGCCCTATCAATTTCTACATCTATTTTCTTCTTCCAAAAACATTTTTACATAAGCTCTAAATCTATATCCACATCTAAATACTAGATCTAGGGCAACAGCATAGATGAATACAGGTGTAAGCTATCGCCATTCAGTCATACACCCAGTGCACTAGTATTTATTGAAGTGCTAGGTGTCAAGTCTGTCATGGTGAAGGAGCAAGAGGCCCCTCCATAATGAAACATATTTCAATTCAGATACTTTTTTAAGGCTCGCACTAGTGGCTATAACCAAGGCCTCAAAATGTATAATAGCTCTCATATGACAGAGGGTTCTTTCTTGCTCACATAAAAGTCCTGGGCAGTATCCTTGCCTTGGTGAGTGGATCTTGTCTCTGAAGGGATCTGAGAACCTGGGATCTTTTTGTTCCATGCCTGGCCCACCCTCAAGAACCTTATTGTCTCCATTAGCTGGGCAAAGGGTGTACCAAGGGTCACATGGGTATCTTAAAATCCTTGGATTAGAGGTAGTCTTTGTCAAATCTGCGCTGGCTAGAAGCCAATCACATGGCCAGCAATAGGCACAGAGAGGCCTGCCAACAGCGTCTGGTTGTAACGCCCAGGAGGAAGATTAAATGGATAAATAAGGAATAGTTTCCATTAGCCACCACAATGAGGATATGTGAAAGTAATTGCAAATAACCAGAAATTTTACTTATTGCTGTACAGACAATTAAACATGATATCATGAAAGAAAAACAGTGAGGGTAGGAGGGGGGACCTACTTAAAAATTGGGGAATGGAGTAGGTGGCTTAGAGCTGAAGCTGCCATCCTCCATAGCCACAGATTTCCACATCTGTAGGATCAGTCAGCTGCGGATGGAAGCTATTTGGAAGGAAAACTTCATTTGTACAAAATATGTATAGACTTTTTCTTATCAGTCCCCAAACAATGCAATATAACAATCATCCACATAGTATTCACATTGCCTTAGGTACCATAAATGATCTAGAGACTATTTAAAGAAAATTTCATAGGCTCTATGCAGACACAGTACCATTTTATATATGCGAGATGTCCTGAAGCCTGTTCTTTACAGATATACTCGGAGGCCAGGGGACATGTGAGAAGGGTCAGAAGCAAGTGGTGAACAGAGGGAACCACAAACACAAAGCCATGTTTATCGAAGAAGGTAGACTGGCTACTTTCACTTAGGCGTTCACATAGGAGACAGGGGAAACCATCAGGTTATTCTGCCCAGGCCCCATAAAAATATGTCTTTCTTTTAAGAATGATAGCATGAGTTATAACATGGAAAAACAATTTCTTGATTGTTTTAAGTAAATTCTAGAAATTGCAGGGGATTTTTATTCATTAAAAGCTCCATGGTTGTCCCTGAATTAGTCTGTTATAGGGTGTGATTAAACTCTTCTTAAAATATGCACCTGACCTCTGCAGTTTCAGTCTGCTTTTAAAAGTGCTTATATAGCAAGAGAAATCTCATTCTTCCATCTCTCTCCCATGCTCCCCACCCACATCTTGGATGTACTTATACTGTTTTGACAAACAGCGCATCTTGCAATTAAATTCTTTACCAACAAAACACCAGAGACCCGAGCTGCTTTCACTCTCTCTGTACAGAGCAATTTCAAGAAGCGCCGTGCTGATTAATTATACTGAAAGCAGCTCTAATGATAGTTTCAGAATACAGGATTAATTCACATAACATGGTAAATACAAACGGTGCATTTTAAACCTAATATATTAAACCATTCTGGCTGATTGGGCAAATATGTAACTTGGCATGAGCCTTATGCTACGTCTTGGCAGAAAATACGCATCACTGAGAAGGGATCTTTACGAACAGGATTCGGTGAGCATAGCTGTGTACTTGGAGGGAGTGTGTTCTACATTAAATACAGTTGTCTCTAAAGAACATGCAGAATACATTAAAGGATACATGTGAAGTGTTTGGGTTGATCAGTAATCACTAATGGGCATTGGTGCTGTGGATAAAGTGATTGAGATTTAACGACAGAATATTGTTTATATTTATCCACTTCTTAAGTTACACCTCACAGAGCTCTTATGTGCCAGACACTGAGCCACCTATAGTGTATATCCCCATGTTTGTTATTCCACCACTCTGTCTCTTGTCTACTTGGCTCTAGTCAAGAATACTGGCCTTCTTCTTCTTCCTTCATTTCCCTTGAATATACCAAAGTTGTTTGTGCCCAGAATCTTTGCATTTACTATCCTGTCTCCCTGGGAAACTCTTCTGTCACATGAGTGATTAGATACTTAGTATTCCTATTTCAGCCAAGCTGTCACCTCCTCAAAGACATTCCTCAGTCACCCTATCAAACTTAGCTCCTATCTAGGCATTTTCCTTTTTATTTTTTTTCTTAAATGTTATTAGAATCTAAAATTTGCTCTTACTGTTTACTTATTGATTGGCTGACAGACCATCTACATTTCTAGTCATAACTTACTGGGAATCTTTTCTCTGTCCTATTCATTTCCTTTTCTCCAGGACACAGAATAATGCCCAGTACATAGTGGGCTTAGAACTCAATCTTATGATTGACTTGTCTAAGGTTACAGACTTGTTGTGATGGAGTTTGGGGATGAAAGCCAGGACTATCTGAGCTGGAATCTGTGCTGCTGACCGATGTCCTTTGCTGGCCCCTCACTTCCATGCCCACCTGTCACAGTCCTCACATTAGAGAGCAGCATGACAGCTCTGTATGCTAGTCCACATCTACTTGAAATAGGGACACATAAGCAGAGGGCCCCAGTTACAGTTGTAGTTACATTAAAGAGCTACACACTAGTGACCTCCTCAGATGTGTCCTGATCCAGCAAGAAGAGAGTGAGGTTTAGATCACTGATGAGTTTTACATTTTAGCGTAGTTCACCATTTGGGAGACAGAAACTAAGTCCATTTTTTCAAAGGCCTGGGCTTGTGCTCAGCACAAGATCTCAGTGTCTGCTCCTGTCTTTCTGTTGAGAGATGGTTTTCCTTTGAATCTTCAGTGTAGATTTAATTCAGCGAGCCACTCCCTTTTTCCAGTAGTTCCACACTGTTACATTCTGTAGGTTCACGTGTCCTCCATAATTTTTAATGAGTTATTTGGGATCGTTCAACCAGATAGAAACTAGCAATCAGGCACATTTCTGAGAATATCTCATTTCATACCGTTCAAGGATATTTTAAAGGACAAAGTTAATGATGACTTAAATGCTGCAGACCATTTTTATGTAAATAATACTTAAACTGTAGTCAGCCATGTAGACCCATAGATTTGTACTGGAAGGTATTAGCACAAGCCAGACAGGCAGCATAAGCCTGTGCTGTGTGCTGAGAAGCCAGGGGGTATGATGCGTAAGTAGAGACCAAGAACCTAGAAGGTTCCTTTCAGGCTCGCCTCTGCTCTTCATTTGTTTTCTGGCTTTGAGAATGATTTAAAAACATCTCAAGGGCTGGCAAGATAGCTGAGCAGGCTAAAGCACCTGCTTAGGCAAGCTTAGGCAAGCGCAGGTACCACAGTTTGATCCCTGCACCATGTGCTGCACCAGCCCCACCCCCAGGGAGACTGATCTGGCCACAGAGCCCAGGCATAGTGGCGCATGCCCGTAATCCCAGTGCTGGGCTGGCTGAGAACAGGAGGATCACAATGAGTCCGAGCTGTGTAGTGAGCCCCTCTACCAAATACATTAAAAAGCAAAACAAAACAACAACAACCCATAAAAACATCTCAAGCTTTAGTTTTCTAAGCTGTAAAAGGAGGTGTTGCAAAAATTTGCAGTCTCATAACTGTTGAGGACTCCTTTTATTGTTTTTTTCCTACAGACCTCATGGGACAGCATAGTTTTTCAATTTAGTTGCATTTTTGGAGTCAAAATCACACTCTTTGCTTTAAAATTATTTAAAACTATGTAAAACCGTCAATTCTGAGCTCCTCCTGTGCACAAGATAACTACCCCTCTGGGGTGGACATGGCCCTAGACAAGGGAATGTCATTGAA
This sequence comes from Octomys mimax, assembly GCA_002564305.1. NCBI lineage: Eukaryota > Metazoa > Chordata > Mammalia > Rodentia > Octodontidae > Octomys > Octomys mimax. The sequence continues at coordinate 6,780 of NDGM011051438.1, read as the reverse complement.
TGCTCATATTCAGCCTTCCTCTGGATGTATTTAGGATCCATTTTCTGTGACTGTTGTCCCCTTTGCTACATTTCAAAACTCTTAGTTGAAAACTGTTAGATGAGTTGATGTTTTTAAGTCTCTACCATCCCCATTTGACAGGTCTGTAAAGGGGCAATTCAGCAGGCAGGTGGGGTTGGGGGAGGAGGTAGGCTGTGAGGGGCTCAAGATAGAAATTTAATTCTTTTTTAAAAAATAGACATTTTATAGAGCAGTTTTAAATTTACAGAAAATAATGGTTTTAAAGTCCATGAGAATTCTATACCTCCACAAGACTCGGACTCATTTTCTATAGAGAACCCTTCACCATTGTCAACAGAGGTCTGGGAAGTGTACATCTGCAATCCCATGGAACGTTACTGGAAGTCCAAGTGAGTAGACCCATAGATTTGTACTGGAAGGTATTAGCACAAGCCAGACAGGCAGCATAAGCCTGTGCTGAGTAGTCCTAGTGAGTACTACTAGTGAGTAGTCCAAGTGAGTTCATTCCAATCTACCATTTCCAGTGCAACCCACAGCAAGGATAAAGACACTGAGGCAAATCTGTAGTTGTGGGGAGCCAAGGGCTCCTAAGTCCAGTTAATGATGGCTACTTGGAACAAAGGCCTCAACCCAGGGCTGAGCCTGGGTTTCATTAGCTCATGAAGAAAGGAGTGGCTTGAGGATGAATGACTGTGAGAAGGGCAGGAAGTAGATGAGTGCTGTGAGCCGGGTGAGGGACAGGGCTGAAATCAGGTGTAGGATGTGCAGAGAAGGTCATATAAAGAATAATCTGCAGAACAGAACTGAAGTAGTATCTAATGTTTTGGGGTTGGTGCTTCAGCTGTGATGTGTATCTTTCATACCTGGGAAGTTATAGCCTTTTATCTCTGGGCTCCACCCCAGCTCACAGCGTGGAACAAATTCCCCCATCCTGCCCAGCCCAGGCTCACACATGTTTTGGGAGCTACTGGGAGTGGGGAACACTGCCCTGTCACATTTGCCTCAAAGAATACACATCAGCACCTCAGCTGGACCATCTGCATTGGTTAAGCCAATTGCAGGGACAAGGAAAAGCCCTGGCCAGCTTCCTATGTATCAGTACATGGAAACAGGGCCAGGGCTAGCCAGGATGGAGATAATTGCTCTTCTTTCAAGGAGTGTCATCCAGGTGGCCCTCCACACATAAGCCTGAGGACTGTGGGAAGGAGAGGAAGTTGGAGGCCTGGGTATCTGTGAAGGTATCTGTGAGGTCAGCTTAATATCTTGTGGTAGTGTGAAACGTTCGTTACAGCTGATATGCCAAAATTGATGCATTAGTGTTAACTAATATAAAAAGTATAATGTATAAAGTCCATATATGTGTCATGCATTCTATAGGTTTGGACAAATCCATGATGTTGTCTAGTCACTGTTACAATACACAGAATGGTTTCACTACCTTACGAAGCCTGCCCGGCACCTGTTCACCCCCGTTGCCTCCACACACCTGGCAACCAGAGCTCCTTTCCCTGCCTGTATAGTTTTGTCTTTCACAGAATGTCATTTGGTTGGAATCATATAGAACAGAGTCTCTTCAGATTGGCTCTTTTCCACTTAGTAATATGTATTTAAGATTCATCCATGCTTTTTTTTTTTGTGGCTTGACAGCTCATTTCTTTTTATCACTAAATGATATTCTATTGTACAGGTTACCAGTTTATTTGTCCGTTCACCCTTTAAAGGACGTCTTGGTTGCTGATGCCTTATATTTAGTTGAATCTTTTATTGTTGCAGTTGTCAATTCATATGCAGTTGTGAGAAGTAATATAGAATCATCTATCTGCTCATTAGTCTCCTTCACTAGTCATAGAGTTTTTTGGTTTTTTTTTTTGCAAAATTATACAACAATATTACAACCAGGGTAAGGACATTGATATGATCCACTCAGATTATTCAAATTTTGCTGAATGTGAATATATTCATTTTGTGGGTATATTTTTTAATAGGATAAAATGTTACGGCAGGTATGGCTTTATATATCTGCTATCACAATCAGGATACTGGGCATTTCCATTACCACACTGACCCTCTCCTCGTGCTTTTGTGGTATCATGATCACTTATTTCCTAAATTTTCTCCTCCTGTCAGAACCCACATGTTTTCCTTTTACCAGAACCCTGGTCAGATTGGATTAAGGGCCACCTCAGTGTCATTTTAATATAGTTGAAGTCTTACCTCAAAGTAAGTCGCATTCTGAAGGACTGTGGATAAGGGATTTACCTTTGAATTCGTGTGGAGGGGCCACAATTCAGTCCATAAAATGCAGCGTGTAATCTCTTAGAATTGGTTTTTTTTACTCTACATATTTCTTTCCAGATTAAAACAAAGATGTCCATGCTTTGTAGTTTTTAATCGCTGTGTACTCTTCTGTGGAATGTCGCTCATGTACTTCAAGTTACTGCTTTTAGAGCTGTAGTATCAGGGGCTCTGGATTAATGCAAAAACAGAATGAGCTGAACCCAGAGGGAAGACAGCCGTGGAATGAGCCACTTTACTATTAAGTGCCCACTACTGAGCTTCCATGTGTTAGTACTGAAAACCAAGACTTATAATTTTCTATAGTTACTTAAAATTACCTTGCCACAGTGGTTATTTTCTGGAGGGAGTTACTTTCTGCCAAGATATTATAATTTCAAAGACCGAAAATATTTGTACAGCTGAATCTTTCCTCTGATTCAATATCTATTGGGGAAATATTCAGAGATGCACATTTCAGCCTTTTGGTATAGCTCCTTCACCCACGTGGGCTGCTGCTTCACGTGATCTTCCACTCATGATTGATTTAGCTGTTTTTTTGGGAATATGCTCACCAGAGGGTCTATTCCCAGAATCCTAGATTTCATAGTTAGAACATGCAGCACCTCTTGTATGACATCAAAGGGAGCAGGTCAGCCTGTGAAGTGACAGTGAGGAAAAGACTAATCAATAACAGAACTCCAAAGCCTTCACTGATGCAAGCTACTGGGAAAACTACACTGAAAGGACAAGATGGCTAACATAATGACAAATTCCAGAGCTGTGAGGGTTCATGCTGATTCAAGTCTAGAACATAACAGCCTGAGGTGGAGAAACATTCTAGAAGGGACAACTACTCAACTTGGTCAGAACTGCAAAGCTTGAGGCCTAAATTAATATGACATTGTGCTGGAGGACAAAGATCTTTAAAATTAGAAGATTTCATTGATTAGTGAATGAAGGAGAAATACTTGCTATTCTTTTTTGTAAATTACTATTTATGATGGGTTCTTCAAGAGGCAGTTTGTCACCCCAGCACCTTGTTTTGGACTTTCTGCTTGACATCACCTACAAAATGACAACACCATCCTGCTCACACTGATTTGTATGAGCTCTTGATATGGACCAGGAGCCAACCAGGGCACTTTGATGCATCCAGCCTCATGGTAACCTTAGGTTAAGTGTCAGTATTGTTCCCACCTTGAGTCACAGAGGCTAAGTTTACTTGGCCACAGTTATATCAACTAAGAAACCTAGGGAGCCAACAACCATCCATTTTTTTTTTTGGTCTTATTCTTTCAAATTACTAATAGAGAAAGGGGGTAGATTATAAAAATAATAACCTCTAAGGATATCTGCATTCAGGAAAGCGTATAACAGAGCAGATTTTGAATCACTGATAATGAATTATGAGATTGAAAATACTAGTGTCAAATCTCAAAACTCTTCAGGTAGCCACAGATTTCTGTTCCATTGTTATCACTGCTGTACTAAGTGGCCACACCTAGCTTGGGAACAGGCAGTGGCACAGTGCTGCTTGGTAAGTGCAAGGTCCTGAGTTTTAGTCCCAGTATAAAAACAAAAACAAATGCTCTCGCCTACAGGGTAGGAGTCAGACAGAAGCTACTGTGGAACATGCTGGCCACTAACTAGTCTGTTATTGGATTGCTATATTAAAAAGCACAGCCCCTCCAGTAGAAGTTTGATTCTAAGAAATATAGCAACAAACGTATATAAGTACATAATCCTAAAACCTGTGTACTAGTCCAACATTTACTTTAGGGTATACAGCTTGAGATATAGTGTATCCTCATGACTAAATGGATACAAATTAGTTTCAAATCATGCCAGGGCCAATAGAGCACTCTGTAAGGAAGGAATTGTTTTGTTTGCCTTGTCCACTATTGTAGCCACCTGTGGCTACTGAGCTTTCAAAATGTGGCCCCTGAGACTCAAGAGGTAGAATTTTAGATGTTACTGAGTTTGAACTTAAACAGCCACATGTTTGTAATAGATTGCTCAGTGCAACTCTAAAAAGTAAAAGTTTAATTATAACAGACATTGTACAATTTATAAACATACCTGTTCTTCACATCCTTCTGCTCTCATTCTTTGGACAGAAGGGTGAGAAAGGGGATGAAGAGGAAAGAGGTGGTTGAACCCAAAGGTTGAAATCATTTTCTGTGTATGGGTCCCGAATTCAAGCTGTGTTTCATTGACATTTGAGAACGCTGCAGATTTAGCAGACTGTCTGTTCCCTTGACTGTAGGCACCTCATTAATCTAGTGTTGAACCATGAAGCCCATTTCCCTCCTACCACTGATACTATTTTATTTTATTTTTTTTAATAGTACAGGATCTACAGGAGTTCACTAGGTAGATCAGACTGGTAGTGATTCTACTGTTTACACCCTCCCAAGTGCTGGGATGACAGGCTTGCGCCACCACGCCCAGTCTTGGCTGGCCCAATTTTAAAGGAATCTTCAGTAATCCGTTCAGATCTCACAGATTTTTTTCTTTTAAATTTGTAGATTGCTCTGTGGATTAATATCAGCATATCATTTCAGATTGGAATGGGAGAGATTATTTTGGGTTGTGAGGCTGTCCTATGAATTTTTGAGAGGCAACTTAGAAACTCAGCTTCGAGACACAATGGCACAGAATTCTCTGTATTTATCTTTTCTCCAGTTTCGATTGGCCTCATGAGGGATTCTGTTATACAGATGGCTCTGGTGGCCCCTTTTCTCGTTAAGCAAAGAAAAACATACATGGTAGAGTTACTTTCCCTTTAACCGTTTTTGCACATTTTTATTCAATGTTAGGAATTAGATGACAGTGTTTTTAAAAGATACTATTTTAAACCATAAGTTGGTAGTGCTTGTGTTTTACAGGTGCATGCTAAATTGTCATTGCTTTTTTTTTTTTTTCTCCTAAGACAGACCTCTAGAGTAACCACTTTCTATTTCCTGACCCTGAAAACAGATACCGTTTGAGATTCCTTTTATAGTATCTTCAACTAACGACTCCAGTGACCACTCAAATGTGGTCTTGTAGTAAATCAAAATTTCTTTGAAAGACTCGCTGTGTTACATAATAGTTACTGTGCTGCAAAATCAGCTCCCTAATAGAAAGGAAAGTGAGTTTCTCTTGCCCAAAATGGTTTTGACTCTGCTACTGCGCTTAATGGTTTTGGAAAACAACAGGTTACCCTCCAACCTTCTCCTCTTTTTAAATCAAGCGACAGCTGATGAAGTTTACATAACAGCTTCTGGCTGTTGTACCTGGTTGGCCAAGTTGGCCAATCATCAGTAAAGAGAACCACCTTGCAAACTGCCAGGAAAACCTATGCTTTCCCATGAACGTTTTGTTCTAGACAGAATTTTGGGTTTTGCAATGACTAAGGTGGACACCCTGGGCTCTGGGATGGATAATCAATTCCTTACTATGGATTTTAATAAAATAGATTTAGAAAATAAAATCAGCTCAGTGATACATCATGAGCCACGTGTTCACAGCTTTCAGTTCATTGCCATTACTCAGGCTCCAGGGAAGGTGACTATATTTCTCTGTAAACCAGAGGGACAGTGGAATTTTTACACTATGGCCAGGTTGGTAAGGACTGGGACTGAACGAGGGGTGCACTTTGACAGGAGGGGCTGACAGCTTCTAGGCAGGGGCCTGATCCTGGCACTTTGCAGGGTCCATCAGGCAAAGAAAGCACTGTGTTTCTCACGCCTCTAGAAGTCAGTGCTTCCGTTAGCCACCAGGGAGAAGGCTTCCTTGGAAATTGAGGCCTCTGTTTGTACCAACCTTTGTTAAGCAGCTCACCTCTTCAGAGGCTAATGCCTCTCAAAACCAAGAACAATTAAAGCTAGACTCTTTCCCAAGCAACTGGGGAATTGAGCAAAATAAATCAGAAATCCTCAGCCTTGCTCTGGAGGCTCGCCTCATTATGAGAGCAGATCTATTAGCCCTCTCGCCATTGTCTTTCATTTCTCAAGTGAGGTGATTCTAATTAAATTAATCTGCATGTCAATCTATCGGTGATCAATCAAAGAGCCGGAGGTTTCCCCTATGCTGCAGGGTGCTTGCGGCTGACAGGGGCTGATAATGGAGGAAGAAATAAACTATCGGGCAAAGTTAATTAGTCAACATAATAGGTGGATTAAACAGGGAGCTGGCTGATTGCTGTTTCTCGTGTCAAAGCATGAGGTGGGAGCTGAGGCTGCAATTACAGACAATTATTATATTTGGTTGTAAGAGGTCACATGAATAAACATATCTCTGTGGGTTTCAGTGTTAATCCCTTTCTGGATTTCTCATAAGGAGAAGTGTAGGTCATTTCTCAACGTTGTTCTGCCCAAAGTCCTCTGGGGCACACCTTTGCCTTGCTCTCTTCTGCACACTAGACTCGGTGGATTGTTGGGCATCCAAATGGTGCCTTGGGCCAGTCCCGCGATGTTTTTCTTTGCAACAGATTTAAGA
>NDGM011051430.1:0-11867 GCA_002564305.1 Octomys mimax | reverse complement strand
GGTTTCACCCCAGGCCTGTATGCCAGGCCTGAGCTGAGTCTGGAGGGGACAAGGTAGAGTAGGTGGAAGAGGCAGCTCTGGGCCTGGACTAGGACTGGATCTGGGTGTTCCTAGAGCGTGACAGAAATTCTTACTCTTTGGGTGGCGTTTGGGGGGTACTAAAGAGTGATGGGGGGTATCCCAGGAGGGTGAAAGAGGATGTCACCCACGCTGTGCCTGGGCTGAGACCAGTAGTTCATGCCGAGAGCTGGCTTTTTCAAAAATATTCTGAAGTCAATTTCCAATGTCCAGTAATCTGAGGAAAGAAACATTTTAAAATTTCTTCATGCTGGTTTATCCCTTCACCCTGTCACTAGGAAAACAATTTCCCCTCAAAGAAATACACTTTACTATTATAGACTTTGAAATGCTTCTTAAATTGGGGAGAAGAACCTCAGGCTTCTGTGAGAGCTCTTAGCAATTTTGATAACCTGTCCAACAGAAGGCCTCAGGAGGTTTCTGTTCAATGCACAATGTCTTGAAAACAGAGAGATGGTTAATTTTCTTCTTCTTTTTCTTGAGCCCTAGACCCCTTGTCATTTAATTTTTTCCAGTTTGTCTTAGATAAGTTGGTGAAGTAGTAAATAGCTCTGTTGTAAGTAACTGGTTTAATACCACTGAATCTTCCCAATTAGATGAGAGTATTGGGCTTTTTGTTGCCAGGGTATCAATTGAGCAGCAGACAGCACTAGCAGAACCCAGCAGTGATGGATCCCCCTGAGCACAGGCCAGGCCTCAGACCCAATTTCAGATCTGTGCTCTGCAGTCAGGCTCACAGATGCCATGCATGTGTCTCTCCACCAATGGACTGTGAGGAGCCATTCAGCTCTGGTGTGCTCACTGTAAGGATGAGGCACTGAAGAAGTGGTGGTCCACAGTTTAGACGCAAGGAAGCTGTTGGTAAACAGAATACTTTGAGAAGATATGGACAGGGGTGTGCTCCTTCCACTTTAATTCTGGGGAGGTAAGATAAATTAGTTCTGCATCAGGAGCCCAAAACCGTCGCCTCTTGCTGGAAACTCTTTGTTTATCATTGAATGAGTTTCTTCTTCTCCCCAGACACACGGTGTCCTCTGCCTGCTCAGCACTTCCAAATGCCCTTCCTACCCGCCGACGGTTCCTCTTGTTCCTTCTCTTCCCAGAAAAAGGGGCAGTGTGGTAGACACAGGAGAGTCCCCATTTTCTTCCCAAAGACATCAACCATGTTTAAGAACACAGCAAAGGACATCATCGCATCCTTGTTTGCAGGGGTATGAAATGCCCCTGTTTCCTTGGCTGTCTGTTTTCCCCAAACACTTTTCTATTCGTCTCCTACATATCCCTTAGAATAACTAAGGATGCTCCATACAACAAAGACAGAATAAAACATTATAACCAGACAATACAAGTTGTGAATTTAGGTCCTCAGTGACTTGGATTCAACATAATTTTTTGTCCTTCTTCTATTATCCTCGGCCCTTTCGATCTCCTTTCTCATTTTCCAAAATGGTAAGAAATGGAAAAGGTTTAAAACAGGGACAGCCATTCTCTCTCATAGATAATTGATCACTTTCTTATAGGTGCATGGTCTAAATGTCTTTCAAAACTCTGCTAGAAGTAAGCCAGATTAAAAGGAAATTAATCTGGGGCAGATTAAAAGAACTAGTACAAAACATTGTCTCCAATATTCTGCCCCTGATTACTGTGTCATGCTTTAAACTGGTCCTGCCTGGAGCTAGAAATACCTGTTACCAAATGATGCCAGTGTGCTCCCTATGTGTAATTATGCTGGTGTAGATTGAATTTTACCTACAAAGACCACAATCACAGATAAGATAGAACTACTTTTGTGTCTTCAAGGAAAGTGAAAGGGGAAAAAGAAGCCTGGATACTTTGGGAGAGATGGATCAGAAAGATTAAAACATAGGCAAGATATTTACGTTTTAATGAGATCCTACATGCCTGACTACATCCTATGTTCACATTGATCATCACAATGCCATATGTGTGACTCTGTCCACTTTACAAATGAGGAATCCATGTCTCAGAGAGATTAGGTAACTCTTCCATGGTTGCCCATCAAAACACATATGTGCTAAGATGTCCAGGCATTGAGGACAAAAAAGACACAGATCTGGGTGGAATGATGGACTTGCAGAGACCACAGTGGACATCTTTAAATGAAAGGAAAAGGAAAGCCAACTGGATGAAAACATCTGAGAAATCTTGCCCAGGAAAAAGATATTTGAAGCAGATGGTAAGAATGCATAATAAACATGAAGAAACATCAAATCAGCCAAGTAAGTTATGACCAAGATGTGTAAGCAGCGGACTCGCAGTTGACACAGGATGGACCTCAAGAGTCTGGGCTTTCATATGGCCTGAGGTCAATGAAGGAAGGACCAAATGACCAGAGAGGACAGAGCCTCAGAAGCCACTGACTAACCAAAAGCACAGGGAGAACAGAGGCCCCTTAGGATCTCGGGCTCAGATTTCTGGGGCAAGAGGCATAANGCCTTAGGCCTGTATCTCTCCTGTGGCTTATGGTAGTTGACTTGATCCTTCTTTATACAACTGCAGACAAGGTTTGCACAGGGCTGTGTAAGTGAGGCCCTGCACCAGCAGAGATGTGAGCGATAGAAGACCACAGATTAGGCCCTGGAAAGGGAAATGCTCTGCTTCCCTCAGGTGGTCACATTAGTCAGCTTTCCCATCAAGGGGACATGAATCTGACACCCACAACACAGAGCAGGACACTGGCTCACAGTTTCAAGAGGCTCAGTCCATGGCTGGCAACCTTTGAAGAGAAACATCATGGTGGGGCTATTCCATGGTATCCGGCAAGCAGAGCAGGGGGACAGACAGTACCAGAAAGGAAGGGGCCAGGGATTACATTCAGTACCCAATATCCCAACTCTATGACCCACTTTAGTGCACCCAGCAGTGTGCTTTAGATGTCTACTAATTCTTAATCCAATCAAATTGACCAATCAGGATTAATAGTCACAGCAGTCCTGATCAAAGATGTCCCTCACTGTCCTATAAAGAGGACTCATACTGGCAAAGAGCCTTAAGCTTCTCTTCCTACCTATCTGCTGGTTGATGATCCTTCAGTTTAAGATCGATGTTTTCTGTGAGGTCCAGACAACCAGGTGAAGGAACACTCTAATTATAATCAGAAATTATATTCCTTTAATCACTCACTCACTCTTTGGTACAGTAAACATATATTCAGCACCTATAATATTTATGTACTGTATAAATCACTAAAATCTAGCTTTTCAGATTTTATACTCACACACACACACACACACACACACACACACACACACCCTAAAAGACAGGATTGGCTGAGTGTGGTGGAACACACTCATAAACCCAGCACTTTGAGAGGCTGAGGCAGGAAAGTTCGAGGCCAGCCTGGGCTACATAGTGACTTCAAGGCCAGCTGAACTGTATAGCAAGATTCCATCTCAAAAAATCAAAAGGTAAAAAATAGCTAAAACACTAGCTCCAAAGAGAAAAAGCTGCAAACTCAGAGTTGAGAGGTGCCCAGAACTCTTGACTGCCAAGTTGAACTGGTTCCCAAGGCTGATTCCGACTCTGGCATCTACTGAAGGCTCAGGCCCCTCTGCACAGCCGTAGAGTCTCTCTCCTGGACACAAGTGGATCTCAGTCCTTAGCGAGACACCGGCCCAGGATCTCCACTTAGTCCTGCACAGGAGCGGAGCCAAAATGTTCCTTCCAGAACTCCTTAAGGCTAAGTGTGACCTGAGACCATCTGAAAGCACACACAGCCAGCGTCTGGGCCATAACTCCAGGCTCTGGTTGTGAGTTGAAGCTCAGATTGTGGTCCTAACCTCTCGGAGACCCAGGCAGTGGATTCCAAGCTTTCTGTCCCAAGTTATGTTGCATAGCAAGAAGAAAGAACAAGAGGCAAAATAGGGGTGCAGTAAGGAGCCACGATGGCCATTCGTTCTCGAAGAACAAGAGACCAGGAGGCACCCAGAACCTTGGTCTTTATTCCCTAAAGATAATGGTGAGAGAGTTGCAGCTGAATATGCTAGACATGTGACGAGGCTGGCAAGGCTTGTACAGAGGGGGCAAAGCCTTCTTTTGAGGGACCGGAGCAGCCCGCCCAATTTAGGTTACAGTTAATTAGTAACCTGCCTTGTAGCCACTTCTGGGAAGGAAATTTCCTCTACAGTCCCGCAGGCCTCAGCAGAGATGTCATCTCCTATCTTGGCCCTGTGGTACCGCAGCCACGATATCAGTACCCCGTGGTGTCTGAGCTCAGCCCACGGCCACTGATAACGGGCATGCTGGCCCATCACCCGCATCCTGCCGTCTTGAAGATGCATACACAGCCTCGGCTGGTCTCACTAATTACACTGAACCCCAGTTTAGGGAAGTCACCTCCCTGCAACCTGCCCTGCTAGTAGGTAAGCAGAGTCACATCCAGGCCTAGTGAAGGTGACATAGCGTCCCCCACAGTAACGTAAGTGGTTCATATATCAGGTCGGTCGTAACTCAAGGCTATAGTTGTGTTATAGTTAATAACTGTCTTAGTTTGGTTTTCATTGCTATAGCTGAACACCACAGGCTTGATAATTTATAGAGCACAGAGGTTTACTTGGCTCACAGTGCTAGAGACTGGGGAGTCCAGGAGCCTGGGGCTAGGAGCTGCCAAGGGCCTTCTTGCTGTGCCCTAACCAGGAGGCAGAGGACATGGCGGAATGGGCACAGTAGCGCAGTCTCTCTTCCTCTTTTGATATAGCTGCCAATGTTAGCATGGGCCCCCACCTTACAGCCTCATCTAGTCCCCATTGCATACCTGAGGACCCCACCTCCACATGCCACTAACATGCAACTTTGGGGAGATTTTTTCCAACACAAGAAATTTTGGGAGAAATTTCCAACACACTCCAATCATACCAATCGCTTTGTTCAGAATGTTGTTCAGATCAGAAAAATCCACTTCATTTGATATGGAGAACAGCTTTGCTTTAAATTGCAGGTTACTCTCTTATCGGCATGGTTCACATTATTAGCTTTACCTTCATTTTACACCATTAAAGAAATCCTCACGGTGCGCGCAGATGGCAGGACACCATTCAGGAACAAGAAAAGCTCTTTAAAGGAAGTGGAAGCAGAATCTGAGAGGCTGCCTCCAATCCTTTTGGGGAGCAAGCTGAGTATGAGTCCTACAGAAATGCTTCTTCGTAGAAGATGCACTTCTTGGGATTGCAAATTCATCAATATTCCCGTGTATCAAGCGGAGAAAATCAAGCTGCAGCCAAAGAAGCTTAGGTTACCGCAAGAGGCACTTCTGACTGCAAAGTTACTCATTACTAAGTAAATCAACTGGGGGATATTTAGGGAAGCTTTTCAAGACATCCATTAAGATATCTTGAATTATGTTTCTCTGAGAGACCTGGTCATTCTGCTTGGACTCGTGAGTGAGATGAATGAGATATCAATAGAGGATTTTTCCAGCTCCAGGAATCTATTTGGCTAAAGTTCAGCACAGAATTCTTATTGTGTACATTGATCCTATATTTTCAAGCTAACCATGCAGAAAGGTAACATCTCAAGGCAACACAATTGTGAGGGCTGCTGAGCTGCAGCTCTCCCTGCTTCGCCCCTCCCTCTCTGGCAGTGGAACCTCCATGTCCATAACCTAGTCATGAGCCTATGCGGCTCACCTCTGAGCTCCTCCAGCTACATGGCTTCCCTGTTTCTCCCTTAAATGACAGAGCAGACCAACTTGCCTCTCTGGGACGGCCCCTCCCGCCTGCAGGTGCTTCCCAGCTGTCTACCGTGTGACTGGACATCATCTTGGAATCCCCCTTTGCCTGTGCATGAAGTCCACAACACAGCTTTCAAGAGGGCCACAGTAAATCTCAATGCTCCTTGGAAGTCCTTTTTCCTGCTGTCCCTCTGCAAGTTTCTGATGCTTCTATCAGACTTGAACCCTAACTGTTCCAAGATTCTATTTCATAGGCTTCAAATCTATGCCAGAAAATGAGTCTTTTTAAGTTTTCATAAAAATTTATCTCATGTTCCACTAATGGCTGTGTAAAGACTTGTGTCAGAAATAAAAAATATATCTCTACAAATTGGAAGTTATCTCCATAGGACACATCTTCTTCATTTGTATATGACCCATTTCCAGGCTACATTGAGAGGTGTGAAGAAAAAAAAAATCCCCCTAAGCACAGAGGCTTCCAGCCACAAGAACTTACTTGATGCTCATGTGCATGTCTACCTTGGGGCAGAAGGGAACTCTGCTCCCCAGCTGCCAAGAGGCCAGGCGAGTACTCCATATGGCAAAAGGCTCCCAAGTCGCCAAGACAGGGCAAGAACCTGGGATAAAAAGAGTTCCGACTGCACACAGAAGAGCCCCTCCCACTTCCCATACCTTTGGCAAATACGAGACATACAGCACAGTCCAAATCCAAAGAGGACTGGGCAGCCCACCTTGCCAAGCACCTGAACACAGCACAAAGCAGAGGCTGGCAAATAGCTATCGTGTCTGCCAAGCTCCACCTTTCTGGACACTGAACATTTCCACCATCACAGGAAGGGAAAACCTCAAAAGCCCCACCCTGCCCTGACACAGTACCAGCCTTAAAGTAGATGGTCTGCTGTTGATTTGCGATAGCCTCTGCAGCAGAGTGGTAAGCAGCAATATCCACCCTCCCCCGGGTGTGTGCTTGAGACATACGGACTCAGAAAAAAGCACCAGCCTCCCACACATGCACTGTATAATTGTAGAACAAGAACAATAGAGCCCCGTGAGCACTCCCATTCAGAAGGAAGAAGTGGAGAGACAACAGAAGTGACTGAGCTCAGCAGCTCGGCCCCCCAGTTACAGGCTCTCTGTGGGAGCAGGGACCCAGAATATTTATGGCATAGGCTGTTGTCTTGCGCCCCGGAAACAGCACCCTGATCCTTGTTCTCCAGGGCTCCTAGTCCTTTCCCAGAAGGACATTTCTTTATCCTCCCTGCCCATAGCCACAGCCCACATCGGGGGGGGGGGGGTGTTTGTTGGGACCCTGAGAGGCTTCAGGAATCACTCCATTGTGTGTCTATGACCCAAGCTTGTTCCCAGAAATAGAGCTGTCTCAGAACCATGGCCGGCTTCGTAAGGTTGAGTTCCAGGTATGAATCCTCAGAATCTCATACCTTCTAGATGCCAGGATCAGTTTTCCTAAATGATCTGCCTTCCTACGCCATCCCTCTGCCTCAATCTCCCCTCACTGAGCTGAGTAAGAGAACTACACTCCTTAGCCCTTTTCTCGAAACCATTTTGCCTGATCAGAGGTATTCCCTCAACTGCGTCTTCATTCTAAATTCTCTGAAGCCATTCAAAGTCTACGACAGTGGTGTGGGTGGCCACGTCTTTGGTCTGGACTTTCCCAGGACCCTCATCCCTCACACCCCCCAGCAAGTTTTGCCTAGTACAAGCGAACTGGGGATCAATTGTTTTTTCCCATCCTGTAAGTCCACAAATGTCTCAACCTTCTTCTCTTGCACTGCAACTCCACGAGTGACAGAGCTCATTTTCCACTGTGTAATACCTTGTCAAAGGTTGTCAACAGCAACCGGCACGTGCTGTTAACACTGTTTAGCAAGCTCCTCCAGAGTTAGGAGTTCATTTGTTACAGCATCTTCCTTCCAAGCTGCACACGACAGCGTACCCGGTGATCCATCACTGTGCGACGGGGATCAATACCCTTCCAGCCTCTAAAAGAAATGCTTCGCTGCCAGCCACCAAATGCAGAAAACGTGGTCACACATGGTGGGTGTTTGTTGCTCTCATTACAATAGCACTCGTTTCTGCAACCATTTGTGTCCCAGCTAGGCTAGACTAGCTGATGCTCCCTTCGTGAGCAGCCCCCAAATCTCAGCTGCTTGTTTCTTGTTCTCACCATCATGACTTGGCAGTTCATTGCAATCACTCAGATACTCAGAAGGACACGGGCTCCATGTCGCCCATTGCTTCCGTGACCACCAAGTCACAGGAATGGATTTGAGAAGTTGAACATTATTTCCTGGAAAGAGTCATCATCTTCACTTGCATCCCAAAGCAATCACATGGCTGCGCCTCACTCAGGGCAGGGAGGTGTGTGCCGCCATGTGCCAGATGGCAAGCTGGATATACCGGGCAGCCAGGGCCGTGGCTGAAGCCTTTATCAGTGCTCTTCCCTACCCCTTACTCTGCAGTGCCGTCTCCTCCACATTATTCAGTCAAGGAAGACAACAGGATAATGCTCATGAGCTCAGGCTCGGAGACTAGATTGTCCCAGTTCATAATCATGGTTCTGTCACTTCCACCTTGTCCCTGTCCTGTGCCTCAGTTTCCTTATCCATTGCACAAGGATGATGCTGTTTCCCTATCACAGGACGAATCATGAAGATCTGAGAAGGCAACATATATGCATCACTTAGTCCAGTGCCTGGCAAGTTGCAAGTGGTCCAAGGATGGCCGCAGTTACCATCATTGCTACTTTTGGCCATCTCTGTGTGCCAAGCATTGGGATGTATTAGTCTTCAGGATTCCAGGTATAATAGATCTTACAGTCTGTTCCCATCCTTTAAGCCTTTCTCTCAGATTTACACTCTCCCCAATGGTCTTTCTGTAGTCCTCCTAGGAACTCACAAAGCCCTGTGTTAACACTTCTCAAAGCCATCAGACTTCCTTATGCACTTTTCTGTTTTGTGTCCCTGCTATAGAGGGAGGACAGGCCAAACACTGTTTGAAATGACATCTATGAAGCACCTGGCCCAGGTCAGCTGTGGGTTGGTGCCACCTACTCGCTGGCTACCCCATCTTCCTCCTGTTTGCATAAGGTGCTTTGAACAGGAACTTCAGGCAGTGGCTTCAACTGCAGTCACTGTGCTGAATTTCCATCTGATGTGGGCCCAGCCGCATCTGCACACTCTTGGGTCCTTCAGCCACCCTGTGCTTTTGAATCTGTGGTCCTCTGCAAAGCTCCCTGCTTCTGCACCGTCTTAGCACTGCCAGCCCACCTGGAGGCTGGGAACTCAGTCTGGCAGGTAGACATGAGCACATTAAAAATATCTACACAGCATATTTAGCATTGTCATCCACCTTGTGCATTAGCATATTTCCTTCAGGTCATCCTGGGAATCCCTGTCCTTTCTAGTTTTGTAAGGAGGAGAGTGTTGACTAGAAGAGTCCCACCTCAGCTAGTCCTTTTGGACTGGGGAGGGGTCCTCTTCAAAAACCACATTAACTACTCAATACTTTGTGCAACTTATTTGTGAATCCATGCAATCCAGTGAAGAGCAAAGATATTGGATCATGCACCCCGATAACCAGTAATATTTTAATTTCTTCCAAGCCTGTTTTTTCAAAATAAGAAACTGTAAATACATCAAGAGTTAGTCAAGAGTTTACATGATGTCTCATTTGATCCTCCCAGTAGACTCAAAGAGAATTTAGCATTGACTTTGACCAAGACTAAATGGATGAACCAAAGAGTTTCCTATGGCTGTGAGCTTCACAAGACAGAACTCAGAACTCAGCTCAGTCCTGGATCTGAAACTGTAGCTTTCTGCTTTCCATGCCAACTTGATTCCTCCTACGGACTCACAGAACAGTGGGGACCTTTCCCTGAACAGCCTGTGGACTGTCTGCACCATCTGGACATTGTTTTTGACTTACAGCTCCAAATCTCCTTGCAGTTCTCTGAGCCACATCTCTTTCCCATAAAATGAGAGCTGAATGCTCTTGGCATAGGTCCAGGTGGCCAGCTGCATGGAAATGGCCAGTACCTGGGCAGCAGCATCTGCCTGCCACACATCTCAAGAGTCTTGGCACCTGTGAAAAACTGGCTCCTCCTACAGCTTCTGTCCAATGAGGCTGGGATTTAAAATCCAAGTGAGGGCCACTTTCCCTTGTGTCTGACCTTCCCACCCAGTAAAGAGAGGTTGTGTTGGAGCTTTAGATGGTAAAAAGCTAGAGATGAACATGGCTGGCTGTGTTAATCAACTTTCTGTCACTATGACAAAATACTTGATAAAAAATAAATTAAGAAGAGGAAAAGCTTGTTTTGGTTCATGACTATAGAGGTTTCAGTCCATGGTGGGCTGCTCCATTGCTCTGCATCATGAGGTGGATGACTGTGGTGAGGCATTTGTGGTGGGGGAAGCTACTCACCTCATAGCAGCCTGGAAGAAACAAGAGCAAAAGGAGGAGCCAGAGTCCCCATAGCCACTCAAGGACGTGGGCACAGGGACCTCATTTCCTTCCGTAAGGCCCCACCACCTTGCAACAGCACCCTGGGCTGAACTAAGCACTCAGCACCCAGCAGCAGCACCATAGGCTGGGACTGAGTTTTCAGCACATGGCCTTTAGGGGACATTTAAGATCCAAATTATGATGTTCATTAAGTTCATCAAGTCTGAAATCACATTTTTCCATCGAAAGGACCCACTGCATGGCGCGGGGCCCAGTAGGCCGAAGAAAGCCAGTGGAGGGCACCTCTGAACAACTCTGTGTTCATCTCTGTCACCCGAGTACTTGGCACTGCTTGTAGTAGTGCCAGGGTTACTCCCATAGAAACTGTGAACTCGGGGTCATTGTCTCGCAAAGTCAAAGACTAAAACTGTGGACAAAAGGAAAAGGCCAGGAGAGTGTCTATTGGACATGAGGAGGACCAGCCCCGGGTCTCCAGGTGGGGTCCCAAGTGGCCTGTTGTCACATGGCATATTAGCCTGGAGCTTCTTATGACAAAGTGGAGCAGGGAAAATGCTCACTGCTCAGTGGCCAGTGATCACAGGAAGCTCTGTGGGTTTCAGATGACAAGTTGGAACTTGGGCTCTCTGAACCAGTTACCCAGGATACAGCTTAAGGAAACCAAGACCTTAAAGAAAAACCAGTTATTCTGCAATTTAACTTCCTTGAAACTCAGGAACATAGTGGAGAGGGGCTGCAACTCCCTTAGCAAGAAGAAGCTGCCATCCACGTGGCCAGAGGAGACCCCTTCTCCGTCCAAAGTCCTAGTCCACTGCCTATTCTTATAACTCCTGCCCATTTAGAGCATCACCTGACACTATCTTGGGCCCCTCCCCTGGCCAGCTACCTGCTGGGACACCGAGGAGCCAAACTGTCCTTCACGACAGCAGTCTTCACATGTGGAAATCAACTTGTCCTTCGAGTCAGAGCTTTGTCTTCCCGGACAGTCTGTTTTCAAATGTTTGCAGCACACCACTGTGCATTGCCTTCCCAGAGCCTTTCCCCAGAGATAAGATGAAAAAACAATTTTAGGAGCAAACCGGGAAGGGCCCTTAGAGATCATCACAGCCCGGCTATACTGTGGATCGAGAGCAGAAGGGCCCTGCCCCACCACCCAGAATCCCCAGGTCCCAGATCTTCTCACCTGCCACCAAAATCTCTTCCCAGAGGAAGCCCAGTGTTCACGCTCCCCATGGAGAAGGAGAGCAGGAACTGTGCATGGTGGTGAGCACCACAAGCAACGAAACCAATTCTGTATAATTATTTATAAATTTCAAAATTCCCTGTATACATTGCCTCACACTAAAAATGCAGGCTGTGCTCGCAAAAGAGGAAAACAGCAGGGCAGAAGGGAAATATTAAGAGAGGCTCCCACGACAAAGGCAGGGTTCCTCCTAGAATTTGAATAATCCGAGGCAGCAGACTGCGGAGAAGAAACATGAGTATGAAGAAGTGATGCTGCAAAGGCGAAAGATGAAGTAGTTAGAATGGAAAACCGTGTCCCAGTAGTCGGGGAGACTCTCATCAGCAAAATCCTTTATCCAGAGGACTCAGGTGATGTCAACCCAGGTGTTGCTAGGAC
>NDGM011051429.1:0-10302 GCA_002564305.1 Octomys mimax | reverse complement strand
ACTTCCCCGGGCGCGCGCGGGGGGGGGGGTGGTGCGGGCAGGCCCAGCCTAGCCGCACGAAAGCGTCTGCCGTCAGCGTCAGAATCGAGAGGCAGTCGAAGCCAATCGTGAACACTGCGGACGGAGCAAGGCCAAACGCCTGCACTGCGTCCCGGCTGCGCTGTAGTTCTGCGGTGTTGTCCACCTCGCCATGAGCTGTAGCAGGACGGTGGTGGTGGGATAAGCAGACGGGGCAGTAGTAGAAGGGCCAGCAGGGCTGAGTTTGAGGGTTTCTGGGGGCCCTAGCCTCTGCTCCAGAGGGTTTTGACCTGCGACTCAAGCGCACTTTGGCAGCCAACGCTCTAGAGAGTGACACTCGGCCCAGGAGTGGAGGTGACAAAAGTGGTGATATTGAAGATGGTTACGTAGGAGATAGTGGCAGTTCGGAAGTGCCTCAGCCTTACGTATTACATTCAGTGCCCCCTCAAAGGGGTGGGGGAGGCCTGCTACATTGGCCAGGAGCTCCCAGTGCTGGTTGCTTACTCCACCGTCACCTGCCGGTGGGGAGAAAGGACAACCACGGAAAACTGGCGCAAAGCGTTGGTGCCCCCCTCCACCAATTTTGGTTTTTGGCTTTTTCTCTCCCCTCCCTCTCTGTGTCTTTAATGCCTACTTGATGTCCCCCGTACACTACAGAGGCAGCAGCAGGGCGCTCGAGGAAATGAATAGAAATTCGGGGGCCGTGGCCGGGGACCCACCGTGAGGAACAATCGCCTAGGTTGCCCATTGGCCCACCGCCTAGCCCAACGTCAGCAGTGACAGGTCCTCTCGGGTCTCTCTCTCTCTCTCTGTCTCTCTCTCTCTCCTTTATCTTCTACCCCCACCCTAGTAGCATTTCATGTTTCTACTGCTCATGCGCTCTGACCCAGGCTTAGATTCTTTTCTCTCCTCTGCAGTCTTTTCCCCTTTTCTGCTGAAAGCTAAGGGGTTCATCTTTGCCTCGGGAGCCCTGGAAGTGAGCGGGATAGCCCTATGCCTGTTGCCCACGACGTTAGGAGAAGTGTTGGGTTGTGTGTAAGGTTCTCAGGGCAGATGAGGGCCAGGCCCATCCAAGTGGATGGGCAGTACTGGTGGCAGTTTGTTCTAGGAGCTGGGAAGAGGGAGGGGTCGGAATCTTCTGGTGCCCGCAGAAACACTGAAACTCTGGGATCCCTGGACTGGTGCTGAGACAGTGGTGGGCTGCTAGAGGCTGCCCCAACACCTCAAGCCCTTCTGAGGGTGCCTTTGGATGCATGAGGCTCAACTGGCACAACCAAGCAGAACTGGTCTTTCCACTTGGAGCTCCCTGCACCCACCTCAGGTCCTTAGCTTAGTGCCCAGGTGGCATTTCTGAGGATGGAGCTTGGGCAACTTTCTGTCTTCCAGCTCTGGACACTTGTTGCCTGCAGGCCAAGATGCTGTGCTTGTCCTTGCTCTACTTAAGATAATGGAAATGGTGGCTGCCATGTTTCTCAGGCTGTGTTAGAGGGGCTTATTCACCCCCTCAGAGTGGCCACTAGAAATACCACAATGATCAGCCAAAGAAAACTTCAGTTCCGGCCCAGTGGAGTGTGGCATAAACATGAGGGAGGGTCCTTTGTCTGCACCCACCAGTTAGGGTCAGCTGCTTCATCTGTCTGCTGATTTAAAGGACTGCTGGCCCTGACCCCTGCCTGCTCGCTGCAGCCAAAATTGCCAGCCTAAGTTCTCAGGCCCCCCTGGTGGCCATAAAATGCAAAACCCCCCACCCACACCCCAGCACAGCAAGGCTTGAGCTTTTTAACAGAAACTTAAAAGGCTGAATTAAAGATCCCATTGCCCATTAGCAGGGGTGAGAAATTTGGACAGATTATATGGAATCCCAGCTCTGAATTGATAGTATCGCTCTACCCATCCTCTGCACTCAGAACTAACAATTCTTACCCATCACCTAGTCAGCAAACAAGGATTTCCTTTATTGAAAAAAAACCCTACATATTTGTGAAGGCTGAAAGATTCTTTGAAACTTTCTTAATTTAACATATTGTTCCCCCTCAGGGCTGAACTGCAACAAGGAATTAAGTTCCACAACCATTTCTCTCCTCTTCCACTAATTTGGCTCTTTCTGTTTCTCCAGCAAGAATCTAAACAACTCTACCAAATGCACTCTGTTTTCATTAATAAAAAAAAGACATTTGATTACATATCAGTTCACTTCTGTTCTCTGAACCAAGGTATTCCACTTAACCATCTCGAAAACTGAGTCAGAAAGTTTGTCCTCTTTCCTGGTTTTCATCCTTTCTCATACTCTCTCCTTGTAGGGTCTATACCTTCACCCATAGGGTCCCTCTCTATTCCCCTACTTAAAAGACTGGCCAGCGTTGAACTAAAGAAGGAGTAAGAAAATAAAAGAAAGAAAACAGAAATGTATTCTTCCTTGGGTCTTTTACCCAGCTGTTTTTACTATTTCTACTTCAAAACCAAACTTAATCAATATCTGTGGTTTTCAAGCCTAAATTCAGGGACACCTCTGCAGTAATCTAGTGATTAAAATATTTTCTCTCCCTGCTACCCAAAAGACCTACAACTAACTTCCTAAGATATCTGTCAAACTCACCATCCACTTTAGCTTTGGGTAAGGCTCTAAGCTGAGGATATAGCTCAGTGTTAGAGCACTGGCTTCATATATACAAGTACCTGGTGAGTACCTAATTGTCCTGTTTGCTGACCATAATCATAATAAAAGAAAATATTCATTTTCCATTAGCAGACTATAGAAGGAAAGAGGTGTTTTTCTCTTTCTAATTTTATGAACCTCCTGAATTTGAAGCAGTAACTTGGTGTCCCCCAACGATAAACAGCAGAAGTAGTATAGACATAGATTGCTAGTCTACACATACTTGGTGTTACTAACTCTGCCCTTGAAAAGTTCTGAACATTGCCTATGACTTTTGGTGCCAGCAGCAAAAAGGGCAGACATATCTGATTCAGCCAAAATCACTGACAATAGCTAGGCCCCATGGAGCTCCTTCCCAGATGCAGCCTTCTCTTGAACCGCCAAAAACATCTGGACTCATCCTGGGTAGATGCTTCTTGAGTAGTCAGGGGTCAGTTGACCTGCAGGTCATTGAGGTTGCCTGATTCTTGCAAGTTCTTTGGTGCCATATGGTCTGCACCTCGGTTGGCTAAACACAGCAACGGGACCAGACATTTTCTTACAGGGCCATTTCCCCAGAGACAGTAATGGGGGAGAAAAATAAACCTTTTTGTACACATTAATATTTACAGACACGGGATGTTAGGCAGTTATATTGGGTTCCTCAAGGTGCATCTCCAAAATAAGCCTTTAAGCATTATCTAACTAACACAGAGGACAGCTTATGAGGCATCAGTATCTCGGAAGCATATTTTGGTTTCCAGAGGGACCCCATTGAGATCTCATGAAGCAAGAGTCCTGGGTTTCAAGGGTCAGTAAGCCAGGCAGTAGAGTGTGGTCCCCTGATTAGTGCTTAGAATTTTTCTTTCAGGACCTTATGTCACTGCACTTGCCTCCAACAACCAAATGCTTAACTGGAGAATTTCCTTCTTAACCTTGGCTTGTATTATAGTATCATTAGGTCCACTTTCCTCTTTATTTACAGATTAAAAAAACCCAAAAAACAAAACAAAACAACTTGCAACCTGGAAGTCTTTAGCAGATGCGAAAAAGGAGCACTGAAATCTTTAACAATAGAATGCAGTAGCATACCTCAGACATCCCTCAGTGTCCAGGCTGGCTATGGGGCCCACCATCATGCCCTGGGCACTTTTTGTCAGTACCACAAGACCAATGAAATGGCATAAACAAGTGATTTTCTAGTCCTACTTTCTAGAAATAGGGCACTTGGTGGCTCTTCCATCTGCCAGAGCTCCTCACATTACAGTACTGGCTTAAATGCCTGACCTCTCTCCCTTGGAAAGAAAAATGGGAGGAGACTATAAATCAGTAGTGAGGCCTTTTTTTCCATTTTGGTCTTTTAAACAATGTTAAATGATGGTTGTCTGCTGCAGACTGTACCTGAAGTATGGTCTCAGGAACTGAGGGCCACTACACAGCCTGACCAAGCACAGTGTCTGTCATCTGAATGTTCTGCTCCTAGATCTGTGGCCACTTGCTCAGTTTTGTTTTTCCTTGTTTCGGGCAATGTTGGCAAGTAGCACCCGAATGAGGCTACTCACAAACAGACTTCAGGATTGCTGTCATGGAAAGTGTCTGTTATGAAAAGAGTAACTTAAACCCCAGAAGCCTGCCCATATGTTTGAGCCTAAACTGTGCAAAGAAGATACAAAGGCTTGTGCAAAGGATTTTGGAAAGTAGGAAAATACTTCTTTACTAAGGAAATGTGAGCACTAAGCATCATTTTAAAAATTGAGTGGAAAGAAAATATATTTGAATGGAATTTAATTTCCAAGCAAGGTTTCTGCAAAGTATCTTTTGACAAAAGATGAGAAAACATTGTTAAAAGATCTTCCAAAACAAAACAGCACTAAAGTTCAAAACAACTTAATTTACATAATAGCCACATCTCTCTTGCTACTTCTGCCATCAAATTATCCCAAAATAATAGAAGAGATTTCTGGACCTGTTCTCTTAACTTTTGTTAAGAAGGTTGCTTTGCCTACCAACAAGAAAACATCCTTGGAGGCAACAATTAGCTAGTGGTGTATGTGGTTGAAATGATGGAGACTGGAAGCCTGGAAGGGAAGACACCCAACCCTAAATCATATGCTTATTTTAAATGGAATATTAAATTAAATTCTTCACAATGAAGGTATTCCTGACAGTGTGGCTGTCAGTCACTCCCTGTTCAGACATCACATTGTGAGAACATAGTCACTGCCACATTGCAGAAGGCTGGTGTCCCTAGTAAAGATGATGCATATCATGTAAACCCCATCACCAAGATCAAAGTCTGCCTCTTTCATGGAAGCCAATACATGTCAAACCTCATTCCAATCAAATCGTCCGGAAATGAATTCAAGATGAATATGTCATAGAATAATGTGACAGTGGCATTGCAAAAGGTCAAGGGTGATTGTTTCAATGAGAGAGTCGTCAAATATTAATTCTAGAACGTCCAGATGAGTAGGCATTGAGGGAGATTAGCCGACTGCTGGTGGGATGTTGTGTCATTAATTTGTGTGCAAATGTATGGAACACCAAGGTGTTGTTCTAGGTTTCATTTAAACTCAAGAAATACATCCAACTCAAAACTAAATATAACTGAAAGACAAGAAAGCCTTTTACTACATAAAGCAAGAACAACAACAACAAAAAACACCATACCTCCAGCAAACAATATTTTAAAAAGGATTTTTCACTTACTGGACTCTTTCAGTGTGTTTCGGTAAAGCCGTAAACGTTTCCTCATCACCAATGAGGTCTTGTATCTCATTTTCTGATTTTGAGCCTGTGAGGGAAGAAAAAGTGAAACACTCATTAAGCAATTCATAGATGTTTCTAGGATAACGTTCTGTGGCCTGAATATAGGAATGAAAGAAGGTTTTGGTCTAAAAAAATAAAATCTCTTTTAGTCTTTCTTTACCATTTTCAAGTGTGCGATGTAAGAAAAAAGACTCTGTTGGAAATGCTCATATTTATTGCAAAATGATATGTTTTTAAAATAAAAATGTAGAGAAGGTATAATTTTCCAGCTAGATTATTACCTGAAATACATGTGCTGTTTTGTTTTACAAGTCGAAGTAAATACTCTTTTGGTCACTGTTAAAACAAACAAACAAAAAACAACTATGACTTCTGCACTTGAAATTGTTATATGAGAAGACCCCATTATTTATTCAGTTTTATTATTTAATCTTTGTGAGATATGGTGAAGAAGGCCCTTATTTTCCAAGAGGTTAGTTAATAGGTTAAAATCTTAGTTGTACATATTGGACTGAGAAAAGACAAATTTATTTGCAGAGTTTGATATCCTATTCTGTCTGTGGTGGTGTGAAATCCCTTAGCCTCAGATGACCCATACACCCAGACCCATTTAGGAGCCATCACTGGTTAAATTTTTAAAGTTAATTCATACATAAAAAAGATTTTAAAAGTACAGTTTGGTCCAGGCTGTCCCTATTTTATAGTCGAGAAGATTAGAAGTAACACATCCTCCCCAAGATGCATGCATTATGTGTCAGTGGCTGGAACTTCCAAGCCCTTAGCATTATAAATCCGTAAAAGCATCCTGAGGAACTCTAGCTAAAGGCAGTGGAGCAACACGGGCGATTCACCTAGTTCCGACTGTCGATTTGGCCTAGAAAGAAAAACAGTCATTCAAAAGGTCTCAGACTGGACAAACACAGCAAGCCCTCTGTCAATGAGGACTGTCTGCCTATCTTGACACTAGTCCACAGAACAAGCAGTTGTTTAACTTGTTGAACCACAGGCCAAATCCAACTGGGGCTCTGCTATCTCAAAGGGGATCCAGTTCCCTATGTTCAAAGATCTTCCTCTGTCCCCTGCGCTCCCAACCTGCCCTGCAACTAAGCTAGTTGCTTCCACCTTCCCCTCACCCATCTTTTCTGTCTACTCCTGAGACGTGGTAGGGGTAAACTCACCTTTTCCCAGAGGATTTTATTTATTTTCAATTCTTTCTAACCAAAAGGCATCGTTTCCCCAAGGTAATAAGCTCCTTCCAGCACAGATCAGGAAAGAAAGGAGACCCAACTTTGCATTCCTACAGAAAGGCAGCATGCTGGGTGTCCTCACTCTGAAATCTCCTCATGGCAGGATATCTGGCACCGACAAATCCTGGTTGGTTGGCAATAATAGAATATACTTTTTTGCTTCTGAGGGAAATGGGTGTGAGGTTCCCAAGAGACCTCTGTCCACCCACTTCTGCCCAGCCCAACTTTTAATAGGTCTGGATCATTTCTGTCCCCAGGTCTTGTCAGCCCTTTGTGCCTTACAGACACTTCGGTAGGCATGCAAATAAGTGTTGCAGAGGTTGGACAACCAGTGAGCAAGAGACCTTAAGAAGCTTGTAGCAGCTCTGTCACCTGGCCTGTGCAGAGAACCAGAGTAAACATCTTTTGATTCTAATTCTGACAGCACTTAACAAGCTGGCCATCTCGATCAGCTAGGAATGATAAAATTTTGGAGTTCCCCCTGGGCCCTTAGACCCATGATATAGAAGCCTGGAAGAGGGTTCCATTTGATTTTCCTCCTGACCAGGTCTTCTTCCTATATCAGCTGGCCAACCATCCAATAAGTCGGGAGCATATCCTGCGGTCACACTGGTATCTTCCTTCTACCTTAAATCTTGAGAAGAGGAAAAGGTGCCAGGGCCCCTCAGTGGGTGACAGTGCCAGGGGACAGCCAATAAAGTAGGAAGATGCAAAAGGGATTCTATGTAGGGTGACAGTGGCTATACGTCATGGAGTTGACCTAGTTGGCACTGGCCTGCCCAAGGTCAGAGGTCAGCAACAGCTACCAATTTCTGTTCCTGAACGGCTAGACATGGCCTTTGCGGCCAGCAGTGCCTGCCTCTGCTGCAAAGCTCAGCCCTAGCGGGCGCTAGCAAAAACCCTAAAGCCTAGCTGATAGCTAAGGAGCCAAAGAGACATCCTGTGCCTGGCCTCTGTCTGCTGCCAGCCTTCACCAACTGCACCCCACACCTTCCTGGCTACCCTCTTTGGGGCCCTAATGCTCCAGGAATTTGACCTGAGAGACTGGGTTTTGTGAAATTCTTATTTTCTTGTTGTCTAGAGAGAGGAGCTCCAGTTTCCACAAGCATGGTGCCAAATACCGGGCAACCTCTAGGTATCCAGAGTAAAGTTTCTATCAGGGGGTAACCTTCAGGTTCCCAAAATGCAGACACCTAATACAAAGGATGGGAAACCTGTGCAGTGGCCAGTTGCTATGGGCCAATACTGTTGGAAAGGTAGGAGAAATATGGCTGGGAATCCAAAGGGAGCCTACAGGGGATGTTTGCCCGCCGAGACTCAGCCCTCCAATGCCTCCTCCCCATTTCTAAGACTTGCTGACTCCCAGCTGTCTCAGTAGACCATTCGTCAACCCCAAACTTTCAGGCTCAGCTTTTGAAGGAGTGCTGACTCTTTCTTTCACGGCTCAACTCTCTTCCCGTTTTACTTGCAACTAATTTCCAGTGCTCCTGAGTGTAGGGTGTTGGTCAGAATCCTAAAGGCTGCGGCCTGCTCCCCAGAGAACGGGTTGCAGCTCTCATTCTTAACCGAGAGAAAGAAAGCTAAGTCCAAAACCCGCAGCCCGCAACTCGCTAACAGCGAAACCCCAGCGGTCAGCTCAGGACCAGCGTGAGTGAGGGCACCGAGCCGCTGCGGCGGGAGCAGCCAGCATCCTCAGCCAGGATGTGAAGTTCCCTCACGGTGTTGCCAGCCACTCTAACTTGGCTTTTTGACCCTAGGGAGATCAAGCCAAGACTGTCCCTGAAATCCCTGTAGAGGCTTGGCAGAGAAGCTGCCTGTAAGGACCACTCCACCCTCAGCTACCAGGCACTGACCCTGATCTCTCCAAGCAAGGGCCACTTGTGCCTTTCTTATGCCCACGGTGGGGCACCCAGGCAGTTTACAAAGAAGGGAGGTAAGACAGGCGGGCAACAACTGCTCTTGGTGCCTGTGTCAGTAGGAGATCCATTGGTCCTTCCTGCGCCCCCTCCTCCTCAGAGGAAGGGATGGACTCATCCTCAATACTGCCCCCTCGGTGGAAGGGCCCCCTCCTCCCCTTAGAGCCAGTGGGGTGGGACCTGTATCAGAGGCTGGGGGGGCAATGAAGGAGAAGATCAGGGAGAAACTGGCAGGGCCTTTTCCCCCAGAGGAGATTGGGTGCCAAAGGCCCCCCACAAGAACACTTGCTATGCAGCTAGGATGTAGATCTCTGGTCTCTGCCCCCTGGACTTCAGCACTTACCCTGCTCCACCTGTTGCCAGGATCACCTCATTTCTGCTCATCACTTCAGGATGGCTGAGGGGGGACCATAAACCCCGCCAAGCCTCTCTTTTGTGGTTCCAGCGAGGTGGTCATCCTTCATGTCTCCGTTTCCAGCTTTCGGGAAGCAGTTAGGGAATGTATGATGAAGCAGAAATGAGCCGTCAGGATGATATTTTAATGGCTTATATGTCACGTTGGTGCATGTGGCTTTGAACTGGAGCCGCTTTCGTTTCCTGCAGAGAGCGCCGCAAATCCCACTTGATAACTTCTACAACCCACAACTTTTTTTTTTTTTTTCTCACACTCACTCTTACCCTGTATATTTGGTTGGGTTTCCTAAAAATACCCTCTTGTCAACGTCCCTGTTGGATTTTCCACAGACTGGAGGAGAGAAGACTGACTTTTCTGTTTTGAAGAATTATTTTCCCTCCCCCTCCCAATGGCCACCCTTCCCCCTCAGGTCCCCTCCCTTAGTTTTTTTTCTTCCTTTTTCTTTTTGAAAGGCAAGCGAGGTGGGTTCAATATTTGTTCTCCCTGGTGACAGCAGTAGTACAGCCTCTAGAGAAAACTTCTGTTTGCATATAAGGTTTTCACAAATCTAGTATTCAACTTCCCCTTCTAGGTATCAGAAATGAATGAGTGGCTCCAATATTTTTTTTAAATAAAAAATATAATTTTTTGAAAACACACTCAAACCCTTTCCTCTGCTCCTCACCTACTTCCTTCCAGTCAAAGTTAGCAGAAAATGCTGCGCTCCTGGGCACAGACTTGTGGCTGGAGACAGAACATTTATAGTATTTTCCTGTTTCTAACATTCTTACTGCCCTTCGCAAATGTTGGGCCGTATCCTTTCCTACACAAGGAAACCATCCCCAATAGAGAACCTGACTTTTGACCAGAGAGGGCACAGGGAAAGGTCAGCTCAGTTTGCCATCTCCAAACCAGAACCTAGTCTCGGAGAAGAGCAGGAAAGCAGAAGGCAAGGAGTGGCCACTGCAGATCCCGTCGTCCTCTAAGTCCAAAAAGCTAGAGCTGGCAACAGGGAAAAAACAATTCATTTTCATTTCGCGCTCGCCGGGGCACTAGTGAGTTTCCTAACCCGACCGCCTGTGAAAGGATGAGTTGAAGCCTCTTTGTCTGGAAAGAGAGTTTAGGGCTCTGATTCAGCTGCAAAGAAGCCAAAAGAAGTTAGAAACAAAGGGTAAATTGAAGGATTCCGACTCTTGGCTTTTTGTGTTTTCCTTACTAGAAAATAATTAGACCTAATGAATATGCAGACACATCGGCTAAACCCGGGCCGAGCTGCTGGGTTTTATACAGAGCTGAGGAGAAATGCAACCTTCCTTCCCCCCC